>JAFEMH010006752.1:0-113763 GCA_022495995.1 Adenophora triphylla var. japonica | reverse complement strand
AATACACCGTGATCGTTCACGAGGTATTTTAGGATTATCACAAAAGAGCTATGTAGAGAAGGTATTACAAAGGTTTAGCATGGAAAATTGTAAGCCACATGACACCCCTGTCTCTAAGGGAGATAAATTCAGTCTAAAGCAATGTCCTAAAAATAATATTGAATCCAAGTATATGGAAGAAATCCCATATTGAAATTACCCGGGATCCGGCTCGCGCGCGGAGGCCCCGTGCATCTCGCATTCGTCGCTTTTCGGGAAGTCGCCCGGATCCGAGAGGCAGCGCAATCGCGCCCCGACATCTGGCTTATTCCGTTTTAGCGTGTTGGAGGTGTCTCGCCGTTGTTTTCGCAATTGTAGAGTCGCCACGCCGTTTTTATTAAGCCCAAAACAATGAAAAAGGGCATCAGTTTAAAAATAATAATTAACTATTTTTGTGTGATGAGATTTTGAGTTCGGAGGTCAGATGACTCCTCGGGAAGAGAATATTAGAATCTTAGAGCTCACCCGAGTCGCCTCGTAAAAACGAGTCTTTCGGATACCCCTAATATTCTTTAACTATTGTGTGTGTGTGTGTGTGTGCTTTTAAAAATGCATGTTGTGTCGGATGTCTACATTGTACACTACGTATTGAAATGTATTGAAATAGTAATGGAAGGAAGCCTTACCAATGTTGGTTCGTGTCTGTCTTCCGCTGGGGAATAGTGTTTGGGGATGGAATGATGTTCCGGCACGGACCGGGATTGCTTCGGAAGGGGCCGGTTGTCTGCGGACAGAGTTTCGACATGAGTTGAGATTGTAGGCTGCGTTCGGGCAGAGGTTCGGCGTGCGTTGGAATGGCAGGAGTCACTCGGGCAGAGTTTCGGCGTGGGTTGGGATGGCAGTGGAGTCACTGGCAGAGGTTCGGCGTGGTTTGGGATCGCCTGGCTTGACTCCTGAAAAGAGCCGGGATGCCTCGAGAAAGACCAGGAAAGGCCTCGGAGTACCACGAGGGGCCTCAGAGTACCTCGAGAGTGCCTCGGGGCAGCGCGGGAGCGTCGCGGGAGTGCTCGGAGAGGCTTCGGAGCACCACGAGAGGGCTCGGAAGGCCTCTGAAGGATCCGAAAGGGGCTGGGATTGCCCCGAAGGGTCTTAGAGGGGGAGCCTGAAGGTTTAGGGAGAGAAGAGAAGAAGGAAATTGTGTGAAAATGAGGGAGGGGGAACCCTCTATTTATAGTGCCAGAATCGCAAGAAGGTCCGCATTTTGATCTTCTAGGTAATCTAGATTTTTGGTTTTCCTCGATTTCAGGGAATGATGAGGATTTCTGAGATGATTATGTCCCCTATCCAAAGAGGTCCGTACGGACCACCTCAGCATGCAAAGAGGTCCGTACGGACCAACCATGCATGAGGGTAATCATTTCTCCGGGATTTGAGGGAATCTCGTGGACTTTAAGCGGATTTTGCAATTATGATGCAAAGAGGTCCGTACGGACTTCCATGCTTTTCCACATTTTATAATTGTGATGGCCAGCTAGTTCTCGTCGAGAGCTTTCCAACCATATATGGCACGTCTCAATCGGAGTTCGTATGAAGGAGTTATGACCTCCGGAAGTTTGCCCCTGGTTTTGCTTGGATGGAGAGCGATCCAGATTGGGGTACTTACAGAAGCCCCTCGGCGACGTCACTTATGAAAGAAGTGGGGTCATCGATAAGATAAGGGTCCTGATCTGGATCGCGTGCTGAGAGAGAAGGTGACCAGGTTGGTCGGACGGCTGGACCCTTTGATAGGATTCCTACGTATCCCTAGCGGGAATCAAGCCAATCGTAGTTCGCGTGTGGGGTGAGTGTTGTGTACGAGGACGTGAGCTGTCCTCTAACTGAGACTCTGTGTGTGGATGTGATGGTATCCTGTGGGTGACCGCATAGGTTGGTGGTAAGGACGTGGAGGCATCCAGGGTGACCGCATAGGTCGGTGGTAAGGACGTGGAGGCATCCTGGGTGACCGTATAGGTCGATGGCTGGACCCTGTGACAGGATTCCTACGTATCCCTAGCGGGAATCAAGCCTGGTCGTAGTTCAGAGGTCGTGAAATTGTGAGTGTATGTGGGCGTGATGGTGCCCTGAAGTATCGTGTGGCTGCCGAGGTCAGTGGTAAGGACGAGGTGGTGTCCTAAGATGTGGTGACCGCTGAGGTCAATTGTGAGGACGTGGTGGTGTCCTGGAATGGAAACTTTACGATTTTTCTAATCGGGTGGTTTAAGGCCTTCCGGGCCGGAGATAGTGATTTGGGAGGTTTATACGGTCTTCCGGACCGAGTGGTTTAAAGCCTTCCGGGCTGGAGATAGTGATGGGGGAGGTTTATACGGTCTTCCAGACCGAGTGGTTTAAAGCCTTCCGGGCTGGAGATAGTGATGGGGGAGGTTTATACGGTCTTCCGGACCGAGTGGTTTAAAGCCTTCCGGGCTGGAGATAGTGATGGGGGAGGTTTATACGGTCTTTCGGACCGAGTGGTTTAAAGCCTTCCGGGCTGGAGATAGTAATGGGGGAGTTTATACGGTCTTCCGGACCGAGTGGTTTAAAGCCTTCCGGGCTGGAGATAGTAGTTTGATTTATACGCCTCCTGATTGAGTGGTTTAAAGCCTTCCGGCCGGGAGATAGTATGAAGACTTGAGTCGTCTTCGGTTGCGCTTGCCATGCGTGAGAATTTGAATCGTCTTCTCGCGGTTTGCCATGCGTGAGGACTTTAAATCGTCTTGGGCCGTGGTTTGCCATGCGTGAGGACTTTGAATCGTTTGGCCGCGGTTTGCCATGCGTGAGGACTTTGAATCATCTTCTCGGCCGCGGTTTGCCATGCGTGAGGACTTTGAATCGTCTTCGTCGCGATTTGCCATGCGTGAGGACTTTGAATCGTCTTCCTCGGCTGCGGTTTGCCATGCGTGAGGACTTTGAATCGTCTTCGGCTGCGGTTTGCCATGCGTGAGGACTTTGAATCGTCTTCCGGCTGCGGTTTGCCATGCGTGAGGACTTTGAATCGTCTTCGTGCGGTTTGCCATGCGTGAGGACTTTGAATCGTCTTCGTCGCGGTTTGCCATGCGTGAGGACTTTGAATCGTCTTCGGCCGTGGTTTGCCATGCATGAGGACTTTGAATCGTCTTCTAGCCGCGGTTTGCCATGCGTGAGGACTTTGAATCGTCTTCCGGCTGGTTTGCCATGCGTGAGGACTTTGAATCGTCTTCGGATGCGGTTTGCCATGCGTGAGGACTTTGAATCGTCTTCCTCGGCCGCGGTGTGGAGGCATGGCCGCCTTGTGCTTTGATTGCGAGAGGTGTGAATGCCTTGCGCTTTGCCCGCCGGGGAGAAGGTTGGACTTACGATGACCGCCTGTTCATCTCGGGGATATGTGGCCTTGTAGGACTTTTTTTCGCCGAGAAGGTGACTTCGGGCTTACTTTTATGGCCGGAAAAGGCGAGGAGCATATAAGTTGATTTTCTTTGAAGGTGTCTATACCCTAAGTGAGACTGATTTGGGGGTGTTTACCCTGTGTTGAGACCTAGTTTAGGAGTATGACCCTAGGTTGAGACTATTCTAAGGCGTCTGGACCTAAGTTGAGTTTGATGGCGCATTTTGTGAGTCATGTAAGAACTTTTGTTTGTGGGAATTTTTTAGAAAGGCATCATGCCGTGCTGGGATTCCTCTTTTATGTAGCATTTATTACAGATATGTCTCGCATTTGAAGTTTATTGACATACCTTTGCTGTGTTTACCTGCAGGAGGAGGTGCTTGTGACCGAAGTCGCTGAAATGCTGAGGATGCGCCGGCATTTTTTTTTTGAACGAAGTTGCTGAAATGATGAGAACGCTATGGCGCCTTTGTCTGAACTTGCGGTGAGGGCGAGGTGGTGCCTATGTCTGAACTTGCGGTGAGGGCGAGGAGGCGCCTCTGTCTGAACTTGCGGTGAGGGCGAGGTGGTGCCTCTGTCTGAACTTGGTGAGGGCGAGGTAGCGCCTTTGTTTGAACTTGTTGTGAGGACGTGGTGGTGCCTCTGTCTGAACTTACGGTGAGGGTGAGGTGGCGCCTCTGTCTGAACTTGTTGTGAGGACGAGGTAGCGCCTTTGTTTGAACTTGGTGAGGGTGTGGTGGTGCCTCTGTCTGAACTTGGTGAGGGCGAGGTAGCGCCTCTGTCTGAACTTGGTGAGGGCGAGGTAGCGCCCTTGTTTGAACTTGTTGTGAGGACGTGGTGGTGCCTCTGTCTGAACTTGGTGAGGGCGAGGTAGCGCCTTTGTTTGAACTTGTTGTGAGGACGTGGTGGTGCCTCTGTCTGAACTTACGGTGAGGGTGAGGTGGCGCCTCTGTCTGAACTTATGGTGAGGGCGAGGTGGTGCCTCTGTCTGAACTTGGTGAGGGCGAGGTAGCGCCTTTGTTTGAACTTGTTGTGAGGACGTGGTGGTGCCTCTGTCTGAACGTATGGTGAGGGTGAGGTGGCGCCTCTGTCTGAACTTGGTGAGGGCGAGGTAGCGCCTTTGTTTGAACTTGTTGTGAGGACGTGGTGGTGCCTCTGTCTGAACTTGGTGAGGGCGAGGTAGCGCCTCTGTCTGAACTTGGTGAGGGCGAGGTGGTGCCTCTGTCTGAACTTGGTGAGGGCGAGGTAGCGCCTTTGTTTGAACTTGTTGTGAGGACGTGGTGGTGCCTCTGTCTGAACTTGGTGAGGGCGAGGTAGCGCCTCTGTCTGAACTTGGTGAGGGCGAGGTAGCGCCTTTGTTTGAACTTGTTGAAATGTTTGAGGCCGTGGGGCGCCTCTGACCGAGTTGTTGAGGTGTTGAGGACGTGGGACGCCTCAGGTGCTGGACAAGGAGAGGAGGGATGGCTCGTCTTCTCTTTCCTTCTTCGTTCTTACTCCTACGGACTTCTTAGACTATCCGGTCGAGGAAGGTGTTGGGTTCGAGAGGATGATGAGGTGGCTGGCGGAGGCGCCGAGATGCAGGAGTCTTTACCAGGCGGTGGTGCCGATGACTTAGAGTAGGACTCCCCCTTTTTTCTGTTCTGTGCACTATCTGCTTTTTTGTTGCAGGCGGGGTGCTATGAGATCTTCCGTTGCCAGCCGTGGGACTGGGAGGATGAGGCCATGTTCGGTTATCCCGCCATGATGTGCTGGGCTCATCCTTTGAGGAAGAGGAGGACGGGAGAGGGATAGTTTGGAGGGGTTTCCGCTGTATACTTGGACTCGGTATGATGAGGATGAGCCGGAGGGTGCCCCACAGGTGATGCGGCGGTGGAGGCTTCGCGGGGTCTTACTTGTGACTCCGTGTAATTGGGGAGAGGTTATACGCGGTATGGCACAGGTGCGCCTCCTATGGCTTTGAGGGATCCGCCCTTCCATATGATGAGTCATCTTGATATGGACGTGTTGGAGTATGAGAGGTACCGATCCGGCATGAGTGCCGAGGAGTTCATCCTGGAGGGCGAGGAGTATGCGGCCTTGGTCGTGCAAAAGCGAGGATGCCATAGGTGTTGGTGAGGAAAGACGGGCGCTCGTCACGTCCTCTAGATGTTTCGGTGCCTTGGCTGGACTTCACGTATGTTCGCGGGGATTCGTCGAGGCGGAGGGTGTCGGTACCGTCCTGGCGAGCTCCTGCTTGCCTATCGGGTTGACCGGATGCGCCGTGAGTGTGCTTACTCTTTTCCATCTTGGCATATTTTACGTATTTTTCTCTTTTTTGTTGGGTATGACTGTATCTATTTTGCTGAGCGTTTCTTTGGTTGTTTGCTTGTGCAGGCCTCGGGGAGATCCTTTGACACGTTGACCCGCCGTTATGTGGCGATGCGGCCTTTTTCCAAGGAAGTTCGCGGGGAAGCTGTCTTGCAGGTCTTCGCGGCACTCGGCGGCATTCGAGCTAGTGCCTTTGAGGAGGTCTGTGGATACTCCTTCTTCGAGGGCTGAGCCAGGGCCACAGCCGGAGGTGCCGATTCGAGAACAGCACGGCTTTGATGTGGAGACGTCTTCGGGGGCTCAGAGGCCGCAGACCCTTCATCAGTTCTTTCCTCCGCCGGAGGCACAGGGTGAGGGTTCATCCTCGCATCCCTTCTTTGATCCTTTCACCGGGTTTTGACCCTTCAGAGTACTTTGAGTACCCGCACGAGGAGAAGTCTTTGTATCTTGATGACGAGGATGCGAGTCGAGTTTTCCGAGATGCCGGATTTCTCATTTGTGGAGGATGATGATGATGAGTCGGATTAGGGCTCTTTTGCTTTCCCTCTTTCCGTTGTTTTTTTTTTGTAGAGCAACAGACATTTTGTACCTGTAATAAAACACTTGTATTTGCACAACAAAGTATTTTATTTTAAGATGTAATGACGTATTTGTGATTCCCGGGATTGACCTAGGAATTGTTGCTAGCTTATTATTATTTTTGTGCATGTCGCATGAGCTGGGAATGCATTTGTGGTTAGTGGAGAGGCGAGGCGGCTTTGGCAAGTTTTACGGCCGGTTGGGGGTTGAAGCGGCTTTGGCTTTTCATGAGCGGTGGCGGGAGTGATGTCTCCTGGGACGCGTTCGCTTTGTGCTTGATAGTCACTCTTTTCGGGGTTGGCTACCTCAGGATATGTGACGGTGCTCTGTTGGATGTGGCAGGCCATTGTCGGGCGGGCGAGGATATCATTCATTTGGTTCCGGGGGAAACCTTCCACGGTGTGGATCGTCTGATGATGAGAACCGATTAATGCGGGGGAAGCCCCTGCTTTGCTTGAATTATGGTCGCGAGGGAGGCTTCAAACCATACCTGAGTCTCCGGCGTCTCTTAGTCCGTGGACGTTTGCTTGGCGACCTCTTGTCTTGGACATGGATTAATCTGCTTGGGAGAGATGGATGGCATATCTTGGTATGCATCAGATCCGTTGGTGGTTTCCGCATTGGGGGATCGAGACTAGGAGGGCTTTTCAGGAAGGTTCCTATGTTGTCAGAGTTCCGTGTTTGCCTTGGTCCTCTTTCTATGTTCCGTTGCTTGTTTCTCGGCAGTTCGGGATGAGGCAGGAGCCTTTGCTAGGCTGGGATGACATTGCCAATGTGGAGGTAGCTTCTTTCTGCATGACAGATCCATATGCCTTTCTGTATTTTCTGAGGGTATGGAAGTATTCCGCTTTCCCTCATGTGGTGCTCCTTCGACGTCGGGAGAGTGTTGTGTTGACCACCGAATACATAGATGAGCAGCATGTCGGGCCGACCCAATTGGTTTTGGGGAGCAGGCGCAAAGCGGTTCTGGGGCAAGATTGCCATTTCAGCTGCGACCTTAGGAGTACAGAAGCTTGGGTTAACCCTCAGGGTGTCACGGGAGACGCTTTATTTGGCTACGGGACTCGAGTTGACAAACTGGCGGGGAGAGGTCCCCTTTTGCAGACTCGTAGGGAGGAGATCCGAGCCGAGGCACGGGTGAACGATGCTCTGAGAGCGACTGGTTTGTTTGACACGACTAGGAGGACTCCTGATCTCGGAATGAGGGAGACAGAACTCACTCATGTGGAATGAAAGAAGACTTGTTGGGGACGAGGGAAGAAAGGAAAGAGTGATGAAGGGCCAAATGCGAGTAGCATGGAATGACCTTCTGAAACACTGAGTATCCATTCATCGTCATTGCAGACACATTGATTGTTAAATGTTTTAAGTTGTCTTTTAGCATGTTGTGAATCGAGAGTAGACCGTGCTTGAACTCATCAAAAAGTGTTTTAACTGTGATGATTTGTGATTTACTTTTAAAGCTTTGTCGAGACGCAAAATCTCTTGTTTGCTTCTTTTCTGAGCCTTGGTGGCGTCAATTTTTGGAATTTTGTGTGTTCCTTAGACCGAACCAATGAAGGCTGCCACGTTCCCCTCGACCCCGAGAGGCTCAGGTCTGCGTAGTTCGACCCTCTTTTGTGGGAGAAATGACTCGTAATGTACACTTGCAAGGGCGTATTTATTTTTAAAAAGGTGGGAACGGGTCCCCTTTTGTGTGAATGCCTTATTTGATGTAGGCACAAGAAATGCTTTTGGGTTTGACTCTTTTGAGAGAGTATGAGTACTGAAAAGCTTGTAAAAGTGTATGGAAGCCCTTGCTGACAGAAAATCAGTGTTTAGCTCTATTTTCCTATTTTGTAGAAAAAGAAGACTTGTCGAGACATTTGAAAACCTGATTTGTTCACAATGATCACTTGTTTGCTTAAAACCCTTTGTTGATGTTCAGGTTATTCAACAATTAAACCTGATATGCTTTGATTAATCACGAGGAGAAAGTCAATCGGTATCAAGGATCGAGTTGATGCGGTGTGAAAGAAGGTTTGTGTATAGGAGAGGTCATTGATGAGACCGGGTTTGTGGATTTGTATGTGTTTATGACCAGGACCATTTCACGGTTACCTATGTTCCCCTTGAGACAAGGAGCTCAGGTCGACGTAGTTCAGGGTCGAACCGTGTTTGGCTTTGGGGCCGTGGCATGAATATTTGTGCGGCCTTTGACGAAAAGGATCGGAAAGTCTGAATGATGAGGCACGGGCCTTGAGGTGATTTCTTGACAAGTCGTATTTGACGGTCTTTTCGGTGACTCCATTGCTTCTTGATCGTTGGCTCGGTCTTTGACCTCATTTATTTTGTGAAGCTTCTACTTGAGCTCTTTTTTTGTAGCTTACGCTTGAGCTTTTTTGTAGCTTCTGCTTGAGCTTTTTGTAGCTTCGCTTGAGCTTCTTTTTTTTTTTTTTTTGAAGCATTTGAGGGCGAAGGCAAGCCCTGCTTGAACTTTCTTGATGCGCACGAGGGCGAAGGCAAGCCCCTAGATTGTTGTCGACATGGGGTCAATCTTTTGATGCCGAGTGACCTTTTGTTGTCCTTTGATGTTCTACCGTCGTTGACTTGGTCAAGGTGGTGGTGGGGACATGTTTTGGAAAGTGTATGGCTTGATGGAGGCCTTTATGTGGGGTATGGTAAGGTGTATGGGGAGCTATCGATTGACTTTCTCACACCAATTAATCAAAGCATTAAACATTTGTGGAATTACTTGTTGAGCAATGCAAGTGATCACATAGAACAAAACCATTTCATTAAATGTAATGTGGGGTGCAAAATAATGTCCCAAGTCTAGCAAGAAAAGAAAGAAGACTTATGTATGGAAAATTGAAGACTTAATTACAATGTCCAAGGAGGACTTGATTGAATGAGAAAGGTACTAGAACCTGCGAGGTTTGACTGTATGATTTTTTTTGATTTGCGTCTCTTTGGGCTCTTCAGCAGTTCCCAAATTCATTTTGGTTAGAACCTTCTCGGCAGCTTGGGCCCGATTTTCCTCTCGTTTGACAACATGCTTAAAGATTTGTTTAATGCATTGTTCATTAATGTGTCTGCGTCTTTATCAAGTGAATCATTATTAACTGTTTGTGTGTTAGTTAATTTATCAGTTGTTAAAGATGCAATGAGAGGATACTCGGAAAGATCGAAGCTTTCATTAAAAGCATAGGAAGCACATAATCTTTAGGCATAAGGCCGTCGAGCGACTCGAGTGACTCAAACTTAGATACAATAGACTCGGGGTCTTTTATTTTCGAAGTTAGACTCTAGGAGACGGGGGGTTAGTCCAAGCTTCTCTTCCTATCTTTTCTTCTTTGGTTGTGGGTCCGCGTTTGTGAAAGTCACGCCGTTTTTGACGCTGCCACTTGCTCGGCTGTCTCGAATCGCCTTATCTCTGCAGGGAAGGCTCGATCCATCCCTTGGTGTGCCCGATTCCGGAAAGGATTGTTGGGGAATAACCGTACTTGGATTCTTTCTCTCGAATTCTTCATTGCGGAAGCCCCAGGTTACGTCTTCATGTCCCCATTCATCACGGGAATTTGCAGAGGACTTATACACCATGCTTACCTCCTCATTTCTAGGGAAAGGATTTCCGATCGTGTTAGGACCGCGGGGGCGTTCCAACTTTCCTTCTTCGATTAGCCCTGGACCACTTGCTTCAAAGACGAAGCAATTATCGGTGGTGTGACCGGGGTAGTTGTGGAAGGCGCAGTTGCTCGCTTCATATCAATGTTGGTCTTGAGAGTCTTTGGTTGGAAATTCTCGAGGGGTTTGAGAATGTTCCTCTTTATTAGTGTCTCGAGGACTTGGCTCAAGGGCATCCCGAGGTTATCGAAATGCTGGAACTGTGGTAGGCGAGGAGGTTTGTTGCTTCATTGGTGCGGTCCCCTTGTTCACCTCATTGTTCAAGGGGAACGGATTCCCGTTTGTATTGGGGCCGCAGGGGTGTTCCAACTTTCCTTCTTCAATTAGTCCCCGGACTGCTTGTTTTAGTATGACGCAATCGTCGGTGGTGTGGCCGCGGTAGTTGTGAAAAGCACACCGCTTGCTTCATATCCATGTTCGGGTTAGGATTCCTCGGTTGATAATTCTCAAGGGGCTTGAGCATGTTCTGGTTTACCAATGCCTCGAACACTTGGCTTAGAGGCATTCCGAAGTTGTCGAAGTGCTGAACACGATGCGGCCGGGGAGGATTGTTATTTCTTGGGGGCGCTTGATCGCGGCTTTCTTGGACTCCATTCTCGGATGTAGTGGACTGCTCGGCGGCTTCCTTTCCTTTTCCTCGGAGGTGGATCGCTTTGACGGGATTTGAGGCCATGAAGCGCCTCGAGCGAATGTAAATTGTCCGAAGATATGGGTCGGAAAAGTTATGTGGGGGAAACCTGGTGAATTCTGGGCATATTGAGAGAAGGAAGTGAACACGGGAACATTTTGAATGTTATTTGGATTTGTTTGAGATGGTCCAATGCTTGGCGATGATATTGAGCTTGCCGCGCAGGTCGGGAAATTTGTCAGGCCGCGGTTGACGGATCGGAGCCGCTTGACCGAGGCCCGAGAGCGGTGCTTTGAGCGGGAGTTGCTTTGCATCAGCTTGAGTTCCCGTAGCTTTGTGAAGGAGTGACACGCCGATTGCTTTGGGAAATCGGGGGAACAGGCACTTCTTCGTCTTCTATGAGGACAGAGGTTCCCTCGGGTTGGGGAACCGGGACGACTCTGTGACGGCGCATGGCGTATTCAATCCAAGCCCTTTGTTCTTCTTGGCGTTTTTCGAGAGCCTTGAAAGCTTGCCAAACTTCTTCCATCGTTTGGAAATTTCCGGGGCGGGGTTTCGTTTCCACTCACTGTTATATGTTGATCCCGCCACTGGGGAATAATGGAGTGTTCGACCGCCGAACCGGAAGGGTCAGTCGGACCTTGTGACCTCGAAACCGAAAAGGCGGCTCCTGGTACTCTCAACCACTCTCGGTTATTTGGAGGGGTGACGGGTAAGGTTTAGACATGGGAAGGCATTTTGGATAAAAGGGGGAAAGCTCATGTGACATGCGGTTTCCGCTTTTTATTTATGATTTTTTTTTTTTGTTGTTTTAATTTACTTAAAACAGTGTTTTCTCAGAATCCTAGGTAGGTTGGAAAAAATTGCTCTTCTTTTTCGCAACTATGCTAGATCCTGGGTCAGTGGAGACCATACGTGCGGCTATAAGCCCCTCGTTTTGCACCCGTATTTCGACATCCCAAGGTGGACGGCCCGGGCGAGGGTCCTATAGGGCAAGCGGTTTCCACCGGCCTAAAAGAAAAACCGAACCTAAGGACCGAGCCTGTCATGTTCGTTTTGGTGCGTTAGCCATGTGAATAGTGAACCGAGCCGGCCATTGAGTCAAGATCAGGTCAAGAGTTCGGCATGACCTCTCTTTACCTTGCTTACGCAAGGGATCTGTGACGTTAGGCGTTGGCTGGGTCATATTGTCATGGCTGACGTATCAAAGGCGTGATGACATGGTGTCATGTGAGCATGGATGTATATCCGGGATGGAACATCGTGCAGGTGTAGCTGAAAAATCAAGATCGGAGTCAAGATTTTAGCATGACCTTTCATCGCTTTGCTTGTGCAAGGGATCTTGAGTTCCGAGCCCCGACTCGAAAAATGGCCGGCATGGTATATGTATCCAGTGTATGACACGGGTGGGTAAAACCAACCGAGTCCGGGACGAGTGTGACTCAAGACTCAAACGTGCGGGGTTGACGCTTGGCTAGGATGGGATGTTTGGAATGATCCCGTGCGCATCCGAGAGGCCTAGGAAGACCAAACGGGGCTGGCGAGACCACCCGGGTTGAGGGTTGTAGTGTGCGGTGTATCCGAGGCGGCGGTGCGCGTAGCGTGCGGTGTAACCGAGACAGCAGTGCGAGTAGTGTGCGGTGTAACCGAGGCAGCAGTGCGAGTAGTGTGCGGTCTCTAAAATTCTTTTTCTGAGTAAAACAGAAGTTTTTTGAAGAATTTTAAATGTATGCAAAGATGTATATTGATGCTTTTTTTTTGTATTTTTATTCTTTTTTTGTAAAATAAAAAGTAAAGCACGTGCACACACACACACAACAGTTAAAGAAAGGGGTAAAATGAAAGTTTGACCCTCATCATCGTTTTAAAAATCTTTTGTTTTGTTTAAAAATATTTTAAAACAAAAAGTCCCCAGCAGAGTCGCCAACTGAAATTACCCGGGATCCGGCTCGCGCGCGGAGGCCCTGTGCATCTCGCATTCGTCGCTTTTCGGGAAGTCGCCCGGATCCGAGAGGCAGCGCAATCGCGCCCCGGCATCTGGCTTATTCCGTTTTAGCGTGTTGGAGGTGTCTCGTCGTTGTTTTCGCAATTGTAGAGTCGCCACGCCGTTTTTATTAAGCCCAAAACATTGAAAAAGGGCATCAGTTTAAAAATAATAATAAACTGTTTTTGTGTGATGAGATTTTGAGTTCGGAGGTCAGATGACTCCTCGGGAAGAGAATATTAGAATCTTAGAGCTCACCCGAGTCGCCTCGTAAAAACGAGTCTTTCGGATACCCCTAATATTCTTTAACTGTTGTGTGTGTGTGTGTGCTTTTAAAAATGCATGCTGTGTCTGATGTCTACATTGTACACTACGTATTGAAATGTATTGAAATAGTAATGGAAGGAAGCCTTACCAATGTTGGTTCGTGTCCTGTCTTCCGCCGGGGAATAGTGTTTGGGGATGGAATGATGTTCCCAAGACGGACCTGGATTGCGCTCGGAAGGGGGCCGATTGTCTCCTGACGAAGTTTCTGCGTGATTTGAGATTGTAGGTTGCGTTCGGGCAGAGGTTCGGCGTGCGTTGGGATGGCGGGATCACTCGGGCGAGGATTTCGGCGTGCGTTGGGATGGCAGAGTCACTCGGGCGGAGGTTCGGCGTGGTTTGGGATCGCCGGTTTGACTGGAAAGAGCGGGACGCCTCGGGAAAGACCAGGCAAGGCCTCTGAGTACTCACGCAGGGGCCTCGTAGTACATCGAGAGTGCCTCGGGGCGGCGTGGGAGCGTCGCGGGAGCGCTCGTGAGGCCCGTGAGCACCACGAGGGGGCTCGGAAGGCCTCGGAAGGATCCGAAAGGGGCCGGAATTGCCCCGAAGGGTCTTAGAGGGGGAGCCTGAAGGCTTAGGGAGAGAAGAGAAGAAGTAAATTGTGTGAAAATGAGGGAGGGGGAACCCTCTATTTATAGTGCCGTAAAGCGCAAGAAGGTCCGTACGGACCTTCTAGGTAATCTAGATTTTTGGTTTTCCTCGATTTCAGGGAATGATGAGGATTTCTGTGATGATTATGTCCCCTATGCAAAGAGGTCCGTACGGACCACCTCAGCATGCAAAGAGGTCCGTACGGACCAACCATGCATGAGGGTAATCATTTCTCCGGGATTTGAGGGAATCTCGTGGACTTTAAGCGGATTTTGCAATTATGATGCAAAGAGGTCCGTACGGACTTCCATGCTTTTCCACATTTTATAATTGTGATGGTCAGCTAGTTCTCGTCGAGAGCTTTCCAACCATATATGGCACGTCTCAATCGGAGTTCGTATGAAGGAGTTATGACCTCCGGAAGTTTGCTTGGATGGAGAGCGATCCAGATTGGGGTACTTACACATATGCATCGGCAGTAGGAAGCTTAATGTATGCACAAGTCTGTACTCGTCCAGATCTTGCATTTATTGTTGGCATGCTTGGTCGATACCAAAGCAATTCGGGAAAAGAACATTGGGTTGCAGCCAAAAGGGTGACGAGATACTTACAAAACACAAAAGACTACATGCTTACATATACAAAGTCGGATCATCTTGAGATCGTTGGTTATTCCGATTCCGACTTTGCTGGGTTCCAAGATAGTCGAAAGTCGACATCCGGTTACGTTTTCACATTAGCTAGTGGAGCGGTATCTTGGAGAAGTGCCAAGCAAACATTAGTAACTTCTTCCACCATGGAAGCCGAATTTGTTGCTTGCTATGAGGCATCCAGTCAAGCTATATGGCTGCGTAAATTCATTGAAGGACTGCGAATTGTCAAAGGTGTTGAAAGACCACTTAAGTTATATTGTGACAATCGGGCCGCAGTATTGTACTCCAACAACAACAAAAGTTTATCAAAGTCTAAACATATAGATATTAAGTTTCTTGTTGTAAGAGAAAGAGTACAAAATGAACAAATAGATATACAACTTATAAGAACAAATTCCATGTTAGCGGATTCATTTACTAAGGCATTGTCTCCTTTAGTTTTTCACGAGCATGTTGCTCATATGGGTGTAATGACTTTTGATAATGCTTAAATCAGTGGGAGTTTGTGTTGTTCTTCATTTACTATTTGTTTTATGGACTTTTCTATTGTGTGCCCATGGGCACATGATAAGGATTAAAGATTCTCTTGTAATATGTGTCAAATTAATACTTGGCACATATTACAAGAGAATCTTTTAAAGATTCTCTTGTAATGTGTGTCAAGTATTAATTTGACACACATTACAAGAGAATCTTTAAAAGATTTATTCAAAGATTCTCTTGTAATATGTGTCAAGTATTAATTTGACACACATTACAAGAGAATATTTAATCCTTATCATGTGCCCATGGGCACACAATAGAAAAGTCCTTGTTTTTATTAATATTGATCTCATTTGGTTAAGAAGGACTTGTTGGAGAATATATATACATTTTGTATATTCATTAATATTCCATGCTACATATCTATACTTAATCTATGTCATTTAGTTGAATATGTGATTAATGTGGGTTTAGTTGCGAATCAATTACAACAACTGCCCCTTTAGTCCCTATACTTATAAGACTAATGGACGGGATTGTGTTGGATGACAATAAAAGTGCACATAAGGGTTGTCATTCATATTATAAAATGATTAAAGGAATTTATTAAGTCAAAGACTCAAAGACACATATTCATGTAATCCAAGTGGGAGATTGTTAGAACATGAATTAATTAATATGTGTTGATTAATTCCATATGTTATAATCATTTAATAAAGTTAAAGTATAAATTAAATATGTAGAATTCCATTAGGTGTAAGTACCATTAAATGATGGACATAATGGCAACTTTACACCACCATCTTTGTGAAAGGGTGTAGTCCCTAAATGAAGTGCCCCTTCTCTTATTATATAAAGGCTATCCATCAGCCATTAGAGACACTTGTTACAATCATAAAAATTCAGTCATAAAATTATCTTCATCCATAGAGAAGATCAAGTGTGGGCACTATCATTTAGAAGAACTTCATACCCTAACATTCTTTCTTCTTCAAGAACATCAAGATGGACTCAACAGGTATTACGCTTCCGCTTTCGCCTTCATCTTCTTCTCTTTCTTAATCTAGACTTGAGTGTTTTGGGTTATTGGAATAGAAATGTTCCAACAGATCACCTTTCTTTATTTTTGGTCACTTTCCACATCAACATTAGATATGGCAAGGCTTTTCATTCTTTTCTTCTTCTTTTCTTTCTTTATCTTTTCTTTGCACATATATATCACGAAGAATATTCATTCAATATTATGCTCATGTCTCTCTTTTCAATACATAACATAACCCTTTTTCTTTCTTTTCATGACCACTTTTCACCCTTGATTTTTCAAACATAACCCACAAATCTCATTCATTCCCTAGTTTCAATTTCTTAAAAATGTGAGAAAATAGTGTATAAGTGTATAAGGGTAGGATAATATAGGTGTCAAAAGAAGGCGAATGGTGGTCTAAGATAACCTCTCACTTTGTGAGAGATTTCATTCTTTTTCAAACTCAAAAGGGGTTTTAGCAGAAATTTATAAGTGACTAGAAAGTTAAAGACTCACAATTAGGTTTAACGAAAATAGGCATATATTACTTCCTGAATAGCCTAATTGATGTGTTATTTACAATCATGAAAACATGTTCTATGGACCCCGAGAATGTCAAATTGATCCTATAAAGGTTTCCTAAATTGGTAACAATGATCAAGAAAAGAGTATGGAAGTGAATGGTGAATTAATCAAACTTTACATGTTTCAATGCAATTATATCCCCATTTTAATAATAACACTCAAGATTTATTTTTTAAATTTTAAAATTGAAGCACACTGAAATCATTATAGACTTTAGCCAATAATCCAAAATATGAAAATAACTAAATTTGTAATTTTTTCTATTTTTTAAGGGTGACACTATATACACTCCCTTATAAAACCACAAACTCGAAGAGATATCTACCCCCAAACTCAAGACATACAATGTACTCGTATCATAAAGACTAAAATATGTCTTGTGTTCAAAGGACGATAAAACACAACAAACAAATTAAATAAAGCAAATAAAAGTGTACCTAGTTGGGTTGCCTCGCAATAAGCACATTTGGTTAAGGCCGTTAGCCCGACCGTTGCCCGCGTTTGGACTTTACTTTTCGTCCTTTAGCCCACTTTGCATTTTCATGGGTCTTTATTTTTATATCAAGCCCCATATATATTTCCCTTTTTATCATATAATTTAGAACTAGAGGGTATTTTTGCCATTTACGTACCTTGGGCTTTTCCACTTGTGGCCTTTCACCACATATTTCATCACAAGTAGAAGGACAAGGTACAATAATGATAATCAAGTTTTCATTTGGGTTGCTAAGGGTTTGAAAATTCTCATACGCATTGTGAATCTGCTCACTATCCATCTTTTCCCCACCATATAGGGCCAACTCAATCTCATCACAAACTTGCTCATGCCATGTTTTCTCTACCTCCTCCATCGGTCAACTTGAACTATAAATAGGTAATTCATACTTAGAGTCAAGAATGGGGATCTCATATACAAAATCCTACGTTGCGTCCTCCAAATGTTGCTTTTCAGGTTGTAGTTCTCTCTTAGAGTAATCATTGGTAATTTCATAGACAAAACTCCATTCTACTTACTCTAAAAAATGTCCTCTAGGTGGTGGTAGGTCATCATAATAGCTTGGCTTACAAGTTGGATCATATACTACCTCTTCCCCTTCGTCGTTTATTCTTCAAATCAGAGTCGAATGTTGATTTTCCCGATTTTGTTTATAAGAATTTGGGGATGGCCCAAGTAACGATTGCCAAGATGGGTAGAGGAAGCTCTCTTGCACATGTGGAGAGTAACCAGGAAAATATATCATGGATGGACATGCGTTAGTAGCATGAGAATAAACACCACAAGTAGAATATGCCTCTCGAATAGTATAATTAACAAAATTTATATTTACAACTAGCATTGTTTATTTAGACAAATTGGTCAATTGTTAGTGCAACCTCTCTTCGACCAACTCATCATAGGTTCTCATTCAGGCCTGTCTCAATAATTATTGGGGCCCTGTGCGAAATGTGAATATTGGGTCCATAATGTTTAAAAATTAATACAAAAAATATAATATGTATATATAAGTGTTTTTATATAAATATTAAAGTTTTACAAAATTAAGTAATAAAATTCAAAAATAATTTATTACATTGATCATTACTTTTCGCACAACATAATTTTTTTTTGAAAGCTATATACCTTATGAACCTAGATAAAATGGGGGCCCTCTAAAATTTGGAGCCCGAAGCGGAGGAACCTCTTGCACACCTAGAGAGCCGGCCCTGTTCTCATTCCATACATCCCACTATGAGTATCTCACACATTAATTTTATAAGAAAAAAAAATCTAATTACAAAGAAGAATTAAGAAAAACAAAAGAAAACTTATTTACAAGGTTGAAAATTAAACTGTGAATTACAAAACAAATCTCCAGCAACGACGCCAAAAACATGATGGGGAAAATCCTACTTGTTATAAAAATACATCGCAAGAGCACGAGTTATCGTAGTAGTAATATGCACTTGGTAAGAAAAGAATTACCGAATTCCAAACAAGAAGGTTCTACAAAATAGATTTATATGTATCTCACCAATATGCAATTTAATAATATAATCAATTATAGTTGGGGGTTCATTATCTTTAGTAAAATTTGGTGTTCATACGTCCACAATTTAATGTTCTCAAAATATCATATTTTCTGCAAAGTCCACATAATATTTAAGTACCCATTAAAACCCTAGAAATCAAAAACCTACGATTTTGATTTGCAATCACTTGTTAAAACCTAATTTATATTAATTCAAAAGTTTGTCTTTGTATGGATCAAGCAAAAATTACGCAAACCTTTTATGAAATTATTTAATTAAAAACTTAAGATTAAATAGAGAATAAATGATTGATATACATTACCTGCAATCCGAAGAAAGAAAGAATTATCCGGTCATGTCCATGAATAACATCAACAAACCTACAATAAATTACGCAAACCTTTTATGAAATTATTTAATTAAAAACTTAAGATCTTGTTTACAATTAAGAAAAGAATAAAAATATTTTCAATGTTGTAAAGAGAGGGATGAAGAGAGATACATGAACCTAGTCTAGGGGTCCTTTATATAGTAGAAGGGAGGAGTGATCCCTTATTTACAGCCAAAAAAATTTAATTTCTAATCAAATTAGGATTCTGACAAAATTCATCACAAATTCTATTTCAAAATAAGTGTTATTTCAACCCTTTTCAAGTTTGGACCTTCTTTAAAAATGGAGGAAGACATGAATGGATAATTAGTTTAATATAGCGTTGTGAGAGACAAATAAAGAGAGATAAAAATAAATAATTATGTGTGTGTGATTCTAATTAAGGGATTTGGCTGGGTTGTATTTATAACATTCAGAGCTTCTAAGTTTGTTTGATTGGCTTTGGTTGGTTGGGTTGCATTTATTGCCAAACAATTTGTTTGAGACTTTAAAAGTAAAGATGAATTGCTAATCAACTAACAAACAGAAGAGAAGTTTGTAGAACGCGGGGTCTTAGCCTGATGGTTAGAGTTTATGGCTTTCAACCTAGAGGTCATGGGTTCGATTCTCCCATCAGTGATTAGAGGGAATGACATTGCCCTCCCTAGCATAGCTAGGCGCCTCTGTGAAGTGCATCAAGGGGGAGTGGTGAAATGTGTTGATCCCCTTCTAAAGAAAAGAAGAAAAAAAAAAAAAAAAAGAAGAGAAGTTTGTAGCTCGGTTGTAGACACTATTCGCTACTTCAAACTAAAGTTTTCGAGTTTGAGTTACCTATGAGAGGAATACGGAAACATGTGTAAATTCTCTTTAATTTAATGCAAGTTTCATTTTAATCAAACCATGCAAGTTTCATTTTAATCAAATCTTTTCTTTCGGCTCTCAATTTTCTTTAGTATACTTTCGCTCTTTGTTTTTTTTTTTTTTTTTTTTTTCATATAATGCAATATACCTTTTTCGGCAGACTCGACTTAGGATAATTTGTTATTTTGGACGTTTCACTCGACTTAAAATGTTTCAAATTGGCAAGTTTTTATATTTTGATATCAATTATTCTCACTTGTTACACTCACAACAACAATCTTCTTATTATTCCTCTCACTCATTCTCTCTCATATTTTACTTTTCATAGTTACAATATCTTCTCCGCTCATTCTCTCTATTCTTATAATATTAGTATTTCTTAATTCCTGTATCGGGAGAGAAAATCCTAAGTCGAATCGAACAGATGGAGTACTCGTTAGTGACAGTGACAGAAATAGGTAACATACTTTTACATTTATTTTTAAATAATGAAACAAACTTTTTATTTTAACTTACAACAGCAACAACAACAAAGCCTTAGTCCCAAAATAAATTGGAGTCGGCTAACATGAATCCTCATATGTCATCGTGAAAAAAGGTTGTTGAAAAAAATAAAAAATAAATAAATAAATAAATAAATAAATCAACCCCCCACATGGGTTTTTGCCCTCCACTCCTGCCTCTTCAATACCATACTTTCATCCACTCCATGTAAACTCATATCATTTTCAAAAAAAGAACTAACGGAGTTGCTGCTATAGCACTACCACATCAGTGTCACGTCATCAAATAACATTCAATGACGACGTGTCATTGGCATTGTGCTGACATGGTGCTAACGTGTCAGCGCCATGTCAACAGCTACATTAGTTTTGTGACGTCGAAAGTTTAAAAAAAAATTATGTTGCATTATTTGATAATGAATACAAAAGCATGTTGCTTATATTTGTCACTAAGGGCATGTTTTCGAGTTTAAAATTGGAGAGAAAGGGAAAGAAAGGGTAGGAAATTTATAAAATTTTGTTCCTTAGCTTGCTTTCGAGATTTTTTAGAGAGGAAGTGGAAAAAAGGGAAATAAAATTTTTAGGATTTTCCTCCCAAAATTTTCCGCCCAAAATTGAGTGGAATCGGAAGGAAAGAAATTGAAATCTTAACAATTTTTATTATTACCCCACTTTTACCCTAACATATTTTTTGTAATCTCATCGTTACCATCGTCAATCAATCAAGATTCATACACCATGTCCCTCTCTCTTTGCCTCAATTCCTTAACTGCAAATTCACATTTGAAAATTCCCATTTTCAAAACTATCAGAGACTCAGACTCAACTCCTACAAACCACTCAAAATGATGTAGTCCAGTTCAGAAACAGGCGGGGAAAAGGGCCTGAGCAGGTGGGCGATCGCGCTGATAGGCATGGGCGACTGCGCAGGAGGTGATATAAAACGGGAGAAGTCTCTGTTGAGTTGCACGACCGCGCAGGAGGTGGTGGGCGGCCGCGCAAGTGACGTTCCATAATTTCTTTGTTTCGTAATTCGGTTTTGATTGATTTAAGTAGGACTATTTTGGTACTTTCTTTACTACGTTTTCATTAGGGTTTTTGGAATAGGTTAGGAATATAAATACTCTCTTTATTATTTTGTTGGGGATAACTTTGATATTGAATTTTATTTTTGAGTTGCTTAGCAATTGAAGGTTTTAACCTTGAAGCTTTTATGCTTGTTCCTTGAATTTCCTAGGAGATTCCTGATTGAGTCTTAAGTGACTTATTAAGTCTTAATTGACTTGACAAACCCTAGTTCGTGGATTCGATCTAGGTCAAGTATTCATTCAATTGATTATTTGCCTATCTTGTTACTGTTTCTTTAATTTTTTTAATTTCGCTGCAAATCGTTCACATCAGTTGGTATCAGAGCAACGTTCGATCCAAGAAGAGAAGATGTCAAACAGTGATGACAACAACGCCAACATCCAAGCTGCTGTGATTGCAATCCTCGATCGTATGGAACGTCAGGCTACGGAACGTGCTGCTGCACTGGAATGCCAAACTGCAGAACGCGCTGCTGTCCAAGATCGACAACATAATGAACTTTTGGAGGCTTTGCGCGGATTTAGGGTTGACGGCAATCGGGGGAATAGGGCAGATCCGGAGGTAGAAGCTGTCGGGCGCGACGATAACTACCGTCGTGGTCAGCCAGGCGGAGGTATTCGTGATGATCGGCGAAGGGAAGGTAATTTTATGCCTGTTGATGTGCCTAAAATTAAAGCAGATTGCCTTTCTTTACTGGTGAATTAGATATGATAGAAGTTGCCGATTGGCTTGTTGAGGTTGAAAAATACTTTACTTTAATGAATACCCATGAGGATAGAAAGGTACCTTATGTAGCATATAAATTACGTGGTGGTGCCTCTGCATGGTGGCAACAATTGACTAATCAGTTGCGTCGTGAGTACAGAAAACCAATTACTGAATGGGCTCATATGAAAAGGGCCTTGAGTCAGCGTTTTTTGCCCAAAAATTATACTCAGATTGTTTATCAGAAATTTTTAGACTGCAAACAGGGTGCTAGGACTGTTAGTGCTTACTCACACGAATTTCACACTTTGTCTGCACGTTGTGATTTGAATGAATCGGATGATCAACAAGCTGCTAGGTTCATCAATGGACTTCGGGTCAATATTAAATAGTTGGTGGAGTTACATCTGGTTGGCTTTTTGGATGATGCAATTGAGAGGGCTTTGACTGTTGAACGACAACTTGCTTGTTCGTCTAAATCTCAATACAATATCAGAAATTTTGGGGGTTCTTCTTCGGGTAGTTCGGGTCACATTCAGGCAGAGACGCAGATTACTGGTTTGAAAGTGTCGGAGGAGAAGAGTGAATCTCCGAAAATTGTCCCTCCTCAACACGCGACCAAGACCAATAACACCACTACAGCTGGGCAACAAGGTACTAATCCCTACGCTCAAAATTTTGGTAATAAATGCTATAGGTGTAGTCAGCCTGGGCATAATTCAGCCAATTGCCCTACTCGAAAAGGGGTTAACATGGTAGAACGTGATGAGTGTGGTGATGATGATGATGGTGAGGTGGTTGTTCTTGATCCTAATGGGGATGGCGACGAAGTGGAGGAGCATGAGTCATTTGTCGTTCGCAAGCTTGTAAAACCGCCATCTCAGGAAGACACAGATATGGAGAAACATAATATTTTCCGCACAATGGGTATTGTTAATGATGCCGTGGTCCACATTATTGTTGACAGCGGCAGCAGTGAAAACTTGGTGTCACGTAGCTTTGTGGAGAAGGCGAAACTTGCAGTGAAGAAACATCGTACTCTATATGTTGTGGGGTGGATTAATGGTAATGGTTCTTTAAAGGTACGTGAACAGTGTATAGTTCCTTTTTCCATTGGTGGTTATGAAGATTCTATTACTTGTGATATTGTGGACATGAGTGCCTGTCAGTTGTTACTTGGACGCCCTTGGCATTTTGATGTTAATTCTCTGCATAGTGGCCGGGACAATATGATTCGTTTTGTGCGGAATGGTCTTAAATTTGTATTGTGCCCGTTGAGGCATAAAGGGGTCCTTCCATGTTGTAAAAAGAAGAAAAAGGGCATTACTTCCTTTTGTGTTCCACGGTATTATTTTTCAGGTCCTTTGCATACTTCTGTTGTTGGTACAATTGCAACAAACGCAAACAGGTTGATCAAAGGAAGGTCGGGGCGGAAGATCGACAGAGGGAAATCAAGCGATGGAGTTGCAGTTTCGGGAGCTCGAACATTCCCTACCAGGGACGTTTGTTTTTATGAAGATCCGGATTCGGGGACGAATCCTGTTAAAGTGGGGGCGAGTGATGTAGTTCAGTTCAGAAACAGGCGGGGAAAAGGGCTGAGCAGGTGGGCGATCGCGCTGATAGGCATGGGCGACCGCGCAGGAGGTGATACAAAACGGGAGAAGTCTCTGTTGAGTTGCGCGACCGCGCATGAGGTGGTGGGCGGCCGCGCAAGTGACGTTCCAGAATTTCTTTGTTTCGTAATTCGGTTTTGATTGATTTAAGTAGGGCTATTTTGGTACTTTCTTTACTACGTTTTCATTAGGGTTTTTGGAATAGGTTAGGAATATAAATACTCTCTTTATTATTTTGTTGGGGATAACTTTGATATTGAATTTTATTTTTGAGTTGCTTAGCAATTGAAGGTTTTAACCTTGAAGCTTTTATGCTTGTTCCTTGAATTTCCTAGGAGATTCCTGATTGAGTCTTAAGTGACTAATTAAGTCTTAATTGACTTGACAAACCCTAGTTCGTGGATTCGATCTAGGTCAAGTATTCATTCAATTGATTATTTGCCTATCTTGTTACTGTTTCTTTAATTTTTTTAATTCCACTGCAAATCGTTTACATCACAAAAGCTCCCAAATTTCATGTCAACCCCAAAAACCCTAGTCAGATTCATTCAAGAAAATTCGGAAGGGTCCTCTGTAACCTCAGTTGGCGATTCCACACCATCATCATCTCTATGGCTTCGAGCTGATTCACTTTCTCGAAGAGCATTAATGGCTGCAAGAGCCAACTTTTCTGATGCTTTTGCCGCCTCTTTCTCCTTTTGAACTGCAAGTAATCTACTTTCAAGTCCTGTAACAAAGCTGAAGCAACAGCTGCTTGTATTTCATTGTGGGTATTGTTCCTTTGTGATTCATTATTAAGTCTTGATTCCATATAAGCTGCTAACTCAGCTTTCAAGTCCTGTAACAAAGCCGAAGCCGTATCTAGTTTCGATTTGAGTTCTTTTTTTGACAGAATCTGCTGATTTTGTTTCTCTGAGTTCCTCTTCAGCTTGCTTCAACTCTTTCTCCCATGTCAAAACATATTTTGACTCGGGAGAAAGTACACATTTTTGTTATACAAAGAGTGTTAATTTTAGAGAAATGTTATTCAACCCCCCGCATATTTACTTAATACCCCCGCAATACAATTTTCAAAAAAAATGTCATTAATTAAAATGACTTTATCACCCTTTACTAATTCACTAATACTTTGTACACCCCCAATTGAATTACAGGTCCCTATTCAATCAAAGCTCCATTCCACATTCAACTACCCAGAAAATCATGAACAGAATCCCTCCTTCAACATTAGAGTTTTTCTCACAGACTCTTCAACCTAAGATCTAAAAACTTCACCTCCGTTTCATCAGTCGTTTAATTTACCTTCCGATCGTCATGAATTTAGGGATTGATTCTGGATACTCTAGCCTGAGGGTAGCAGATACCGAAGCATAATCTTCAACAAAGCTTGAAATTCCAACCCACGCAGTTACATGGTAAAGTGAACCGGCGAAGACTTTACCGGTAATATCTTGTTCCAATCCGTGCCATTTTTCTAACCTGTTGGTGACGACGGCGAAAGTTTCTCCCGTCTTTGGAGAGACGTCGGTTCGATAGCCAGGCTCGGGAACAGTGAAGCCTTTGCCGGAGGTGGCCTTCCAGTTCTCCAATTTCAGAGAGAAATCGTGATTCTCTATAATGTTTGGGGAATCATCGGCGCCGGTGCTGGTGCCGATAGACACCGGAATACTCATTCGAGTGATGTTTTTGAGAAATTTCAGAATCAGCAATGAGCACTTGGTCAACTGGCGCTGCACATTATTCAAACAATTTTCTCCATTTCTCTTTCAGATCTGGTCGTGCAGATCTAAAATGAGTTTGTGATTTAAAATTGTAATTTATTATCAATTAGTCTTTGATTCTCTGTGTTTAACTTGTTTGATTATTATTTTTCTCTGTGTAAGTGGGTGTGGGTATATTTTGATAGATTAGGAGGGTGTTTATTGAAGGGTTAAAAAGGGCAAAATAGTAATAATGGGGGTGTAGTTTTAATTTTTATAAGTAAACTTAGTAATGCGAGGGTATTAAGTAAATGTGCGGGGGTGAATAACAATTCTCTAATTTTATCTTATAAATTTAAAGGGTGTTGATTCTTGGATGGATGAGGAGGATGAGGCACTAAGAAGATTGCATCTACTCATATTAAATCAACAAATAATGATAGCTCATTTTGAGTCCTTTGCACAAGGAGGGATGATGTTTCACTCTTGAAATTGTTAATTGGCTACAGAAATTAAGGGGTGCAATGCTCTTCAACTAAATTTTTTATAAATGAGGGTATAGAAGTCATTTTCTTTGTATTTTCTTTCATTTCAATCCGAAACTCGAAAGCATGAGGAGAGAAAATTTTGTTTTTTCTCATTTTTTCCTAACTCGGAAGTACATCGGAAGAAATTTAAATTCACTTCCCTCCCTTTCTTTTCTCTCCTTTTCCCTTTCCTCACTTTCTTTTCTCTTCGTTAAAAACT
Organism: Adenophora triphylla var. japonica; assembly: GCA_022495995.1. Classification (NCBI taxonomy): domain Eukaryota; kingdom Viridiplantae; phylum Streptophyta; class Magnoliopsida; order Asterales; family Campanulaceae; genus Adenophora; species Adenophora triphylla. The sequence goes on along the minus strand of JAFEMH010006752.1, from coordinate 87,962 downwards.
CGAAAGCGAACCCTAACTTACAAGTATAATGCGTTTGTTGAAAATTAAGGTAAAGTACGTGTTGCATAAGTTAATGCATAAGTTAGTAATTATTTCATTTGTAAGTCAAAACAATACTTGGTTTTATCCAAGCCTTTCAAATTATGTTTTTAATTATGAGCATGCTTTTTCAATTTACGTGGGTGTTTTAATTATATTTATATCATTAACATACATTTGATATAATGCGCAAGCCATTTTGTGACTTTTTGTGAATACCAAAGAACATACTCCCTTCGTATCTAAATGTTTGTCCCATTTGATTTTTTAGTTGAACATTGACCACAAATATATGACAATTTAATTATGTTCATGAAATTCTAAAAATTTCTATTGATTCACCATTAATAATATTATCAACAACAACTTTTAGAATTTCATGAATATGATTAATCTCTCATAAATTTGTGGTCAAAATTCAATAAAAAAATCAAATGGAACAAACTTTTAAAGACGAAGGGAGTACATCATTGTTTTGATATACCTTCTTGAAGAGTAATTCACTTAGTCAATTATATCACATTTTACCTTATTCTTTTAGGATGTATCATAACCTTAGTAATTCTATGTTGGATGAATTGCCATTTTCTTTTTGTTTTATATTCGGAAATTCAAGTCTTCATATGCCTATCAATATCCAATGATACTGTGAAAACTATTGAGCTACTAATCTTGTTTTATATCTTATCGCCTCATTATTTTTTTTCATTTATTTTTCGTATGAACACCAATTTAAGGATACATGGATAACATTCTTAGGTGTATGGATTATAGGTCCAAAGACTTTTCTTTTATTCGGTGAGTTAAGCTCAACCTCTACTGTTTTTTTCAATTTTACCCAATCTGATAAACGCTACTGATTTGACACTTACTGATCCTGCTCCTCCGAGCAATTTTCTCATGCATGCAATAGGAATGCGGCCTCGGTTCTTCATTTTGGTGCTCGATGTACGAGATGATTTTATGTCAGATGAAACCCACATTTTACTAAAATGATCTCACCCACACAAAGAGTGAGAATGACCGATGTGGACGAGCTCGGGCCGCTCGCAACCGGGGAGCTCGGCAAGCGCGGCGTCGGTCCCCAATGGGGCACATACAACGTGACCGAATTTTGCACCTACCTTCCCATACACCTCAAAAGATCCTTTGTTGAAGGGCTGAATATTGACAAAATGACAGCGGCCGAAGAAACGAAATTAGTAGGGGTGTAAATGGTTCGGTTTTGGGGAATTTACGAATCGAACCACTAGTCATCGGTTTGGAAAAATTTCAAATCGAACCAAACCATGAAAAAATTCAAACCAAACCAAACCAAACCGCTATGGTTTGGTTCGATTTGGTTCAAACCGCGGTTCAATTATGTGGTTAAAACTGTGGTTCAGACCATGGTTCAGACTATGGTTTAGACTACGGTTCAAACCACGATTAATATCGCAACTCATTTTCATATTTATTTAAAATTTTCCGTAATCTCGAAAGAAAAGTGAAAGATGCGGTTGTTAAAAGGAAAGTCGGAGTAATAGAGAGACTAGAGGAAGAAAGAGCCCGAAGGAGAAAAACACTTTACAATATTCGATCGTGCAGAGAACTTAGTTATTTATGTGTTGCAATGACGATAACAACCGATGAAATTAATATTAAATAAGATACACAATGGGGGTTAGAATTAGTCTATATAATATAGGTTTTTTTATTGATCTAACATTAAATTTTAATAAATATACAAAACTATTAAATACAAAACGGGGGTTATAATTAGTTTATTTAATGTGGTTTGGTCCGGCGGTTTGGTTTGGTGGTTCGATTTTAAACCGCGGTTTGATTTGGTTTGATTCGATTCGGATTGGTTTGGTTTGGTTTGGTTTGGTCTGGGAGGGTCAGACCACAAACCAAACCAAACCGAACCATGTGGTTTGCCAAAATTTGAGACCAAACCGAACCATTTATACTTGAAAACCAAACCACATGATTTGATTCGATTCGGTCTCAAACCGTGGTTTAAACCGAACCACATACACCCCTAAACATTACCAGTATGAGAGGAGCCAAAGCCACTGTTGAAGAGTAAAAGCCAAATAACTAAGGATTTCAGAAAATTGAGTATAAGAAATTAACAATAAAAACCAGTGCATCAGCACTTGTGACTACATCTACACAAGCCCAGTATGTTGACTGGGAAAATCCTTCTCAGAACCTCCCAGTTAAGGCCAATTCATGAATTCTGGCACTGGTCATTGATCTTCAGACTCAGTGAACTATTAACTTCATTTGGGTTTCAATCGCCCACCATAATGCTTAATCACTCGTTTAAGCAATATATATATATATATATATATATATATATATATATATATATATATATATATATATATATATATATATAAATATATATATATACTCCCTCCGTCCCGCCCGACTTAGAACGTTTAGGTTGGGCACGGGGATTAAGGAAAAAGTGTAAGTGGGTGGATGTTGTGAGTATGAAAAGTGATGTAGGTGAGAGAAAGTGGGGTAGGGAGTAATGAGTGAAAATTTGTTGTGAGTGTAAATGTGGGTCCCATTAATAAAGTACTTTCCATTTTGGGGTTGTCCTAAGTCGGATGGGACGCCCAAAATGGAAAAATGTCCTAAGTCGGGCGGGACGGAGGGAGTATATATATATATATATATATATATATATATATATATATATATGTATATATGGGTGAGAGGCACCATAAAACATTTCACCAAAGAATTCACGCATGTCTGGGGTAGTCATTACAAGTACTAAGTTTCATATATTACAATATTTGGAACGAATATGTACTCCCTCCGTCCCAAAGATCTTCCTATCTTTTATATCGTTAATGGAAGGAATTTTGAACTAACACTTTTAGGTTGATTTAACTATTCTAATGAAAATCTAAACGTTGTTATTGATAATATTTGTAATGGTGTATTAATAACAAGGTTTAGATTTTCGTTAATGATAATCAAATCAAACTAAAGTTATTGCTCAAAGTTCATTTGTAATAACAACCAAAAAAGTAGGAAGATAATTTTAGGCATGAGGGAATACTTAATACTAATACACGGAATATAGGGAATGTGGATATATATATATATATATATATATATATATATATATATATATATATATACATAATCAATAGATATGTCACTATAGTAGAACAGATACACGAACCTTTGCTTTGAGCACTCTAATTTCTTCAGCAGAACCATAACTTGGTCAACTCAAAGTCAACCCATCCATGAACTGCTGCTGCAACAAAGACATCTGGGTGGCAGCCCTTCTTATATCAGCTTTATTTTTCTTGATTTGGATCAAAGTGTCATAAATGCACCATGGGAAACTAAGAAAATGGTCTCGGTCCATCCCCCCTATGCAGCGACCCCAATAGTCTGGATGATATGTAATATGATACCACGCTGATGCCTTTGCATAATTATTATCATCATTATTTTTTGTCTTGAACCAATTCCGGGCTTCCTTCCTCAAGGTTTTCACAGCCAAAGTAAGTGTCTCTCCGTCTCTTTTCTTGTCAAAATATCTCGAGTTTTTCATGAAACCCCCACAGAGTATTTCAGCTTCAGTTTCCATACCATAAGATTCCATCAAGTTTCCCAACTTGAAATCGTACATACTTTTGTACTCAATAGCATCATCTATATACGTTTCAAAGCCATCTACTTCCATGTCACGATCGTATGATTGCTTTGCCACTTCCTTTGTAAAGGATTTATAAGACCTTGTGGTTAGCGAGATGTCTCTCACCTCTCGAAAAAGCTTCCCTATCACTCGAACAGATTCGTACATGGGCTTATCAGGCTTTTCCATGAAGTCTGGATATTCCTTTATACGAAGATGTTGTGGTATCTCGGCTGTAATACCGGTCTTTGGAAAGTCAACTGCAACTGAGGATAATTCTGCAAGCTCTAAACAAGGGTCACTCATAGCCATTTTTGGTTCCCGGTCTGCAAAGACCGTGTGGGCAACTGAAATGACTCCCAAAGTATCATTGACAATAAAGTCGGTAAAATACTCCTCAACTTCCTGCAGAATGTACATATTAATTAAGACAGACATAGCTCATGATATCAGAAGAACTTTGAGGGCACTTTTATGGGATCGATACAAGTGTCTTATGCAGCTTTAGATAGAAGAATAGGTAGAGTCGTATAGAGAGTACTCCATCCGTCCCAAAATAAATAACCATTTTGAATTTAAGGGTCATAATGTTGATTTTAATAGAAAATAATCATTAACAATCTTTCTATTCACTTTCAAAATTTTAGTTTTGCAAAAATAAAATGAGCTATGAAAAAAAAATTGAAAAACAAAACCATTTAGACCATCCGCAATGGTGACCAAGACATATAGTTACCCTCTCTACTCCACATCAGCTTCACGTCATCAGTCGTCAATCACCACAACTTCACACCATTTTATCCACAGTGGTGAGGAAAGTTATCAGTTTTTCTCTCAACTTTTATTTATATTCCACTATATTTCTCTTTCCTACTCATTTTTATAACAATTATTAGCATTATTCTTATTATTTTAATTTTATTAATTATATATTAATATTATTTTATAATTATTAATTATATATAATAATAATTTATTTTTTATTATATATATTTATTTATAAATCAAATAATATTCTTTCAAAAACTAAATAATTTTATTAATATAATTATTATTTAATAATCATATTAACTAATATTGATAAGTTAATATTAATAAATCAGTAATATTATTGACGCATGGCATAATATGGTTGGACATGGAAAATATTTCCGTTGATGATAACCATTTTAAAAAGTGGTCCACACATTGTCAGGCAAAAAAAAATTCAACCAGCCCCCGTTCATTATGTGTAAAGTATGCGCCACATTCCTTTCCTTTATTTTGTGCGTGCAAGTCAGTTGAGAGTGGGAGATGAAACACTCTTTTCCCATGACCAAGAGTTGTTCCCCAAACTATTTCTAACTTCAGTCATTGATGACCAGAAATTTTATCACCGTTGTGCCAGGCTTAGCCTCCACCTCAGCCCACGACCTTACAAATGCTCATCACTGTGAGTGCTCTTAGGATCATAGTTTTTTGATGGAAAAGTTTCAAAAGGTCATCCATTTTGGAACAAAAATGGTCATTCAATTTGGGACATAGGGAGTATATGGCTAAATAACTCGTGAGGAGTCCAGGTGCTTATGTTGAGCATTATTAATGTCTGCATATGCAAAAAAACTTAACCAAGTTTTATAAAGGAGACAAAACGTTAAAACCTTGGTTTTGATTCTTTAAGTTATACGGGAGAATCTGTATTTCTTTTACAAAGTTTCCCTATATGGTAAATTCTTTATGGTCGGGAAAATCAAGAGTAGGACATGCGTTTTGAAACAGCACTTGTGTACAACTAAATGAATGATATAATACCTCAATTGTAACATCATGATCCAATAGCTTAATGGGTGCAGAGTTATAATCCATGGGTTCAACTGGCTTCGATGGAACTAGATCCGGATCCCAACAGACAAAGTAATTATCGCCATCCAAATCACTTCCTGAACACTCATTAGGATGAGGTCTGTCATGAAAGTTCACAAATATTAGTATCATACTCCGTATTTGATAGCAATAAATCAGTACTTTGCAATAAAGCAACTAAAAAAAAAAGAAACCAAAATGGATAACGTCCATATCTATTACCAACGTGAAAGCCTGAAAGGCATAACCAGATCATTAAAAGAAAAGAAAAAAAAAAGAAGAAAAAAAAGACATTTGTGTGATGTATAAAGAAGAAAAAGTAGTAACAACAAGAACTTTGCCTATATCAAGGCATTACAGAGGAGGAATGCAGATGAACGGAAGCTAAGGAGTGATAAAACATCCACCAAATCTTCTCATTCTCTTAGTTATCGTTCATTTATTTATTTAATGGATGATTACTCCCGTCCCAAAAAGTGTCCAAGTTTTAGTTTTTCAAGGAAATTAAGGAATTTGACTTGTGAGCACTTTTGGCAGCACATTTACAAATATATTATTAATAATCACATTCCAGACAACCATACGGCGGTGAATTCATTTTCATGCCTTGTATGCATGACTCACCAGGTTATATCATTACAATTACACAAACAACAAAGCCTTAGTCTCAAAATGATTTGGTGACGGATAATATAAATCGTCATATGTAATCGCCAATTAAAAAAAAAACTAAGAGGTAATTTAAAAGAAGAAATAGGTGAAAGAAATTTTGGGGAAAATGAATTAAAAAAAAAAAAGGAAAGAGAGAAAAAATGAGAAAAGTAAAAATAATAATGTGAAAGTTAAGAAGAAATTTAAAAGAATAAATAAGTGTGAAGAAATTTTGGATAAAGAAAGAGAAGGAAAGAAAAAAGGAAAATCAAAACCCATCATCTAGAGGTGTAAGTGGTTCGGTTCAAACCACGGTTCTGAACCAAACCAAATCACGCTGCTTAGTTCGGTTCCAAAAATTGTCAAACTGTGTGGTTCGGTTTGGTCTGCGGTCTATACCCCCAAACCACGGTTCGAGATCGCGAGACCGAACCACCAAACCTTTCAATATTAACCGTATATATGCATATATTTCATCTCCACCTCACATTTAGATTTGAAAACCCCTTATTTTACTCATGGATTTTAGCCCATAACCCTTTTTTTTTTGTTAATCTTCTTGTAATAATGTTAATTCACTCTTTAGCACTACCATTAGAAATACTCAAATGGCATGTTGTTATAATAAACATTGAAGCACAATTTCAAGTTGTATTTAAATGCTTAATCTCTCATTTATGGTATGTCTTGAAAATTCAAACAAACATTACAATGAATTGTTTAGTCTGAAATCATGTTCTAATTAATGGTTTCATTAGTGTTCTATTTTATGTTTTGAATTGTGGTTTAACCCACAGTTCAAACCGTAAAATCAAATTGCGGTTCGAACTAAAACGAACCAAGCCATGGCGGTTTGGTTCGGTTCGGTTCGGTTTGAATTTTTTCATGGTTCGGTTCGGTTTGAGATTTTTCCAACCAATTACTAGTGATTCGGTCTGTAAATTGGCCTAAACCGAACCATTTACACCCCTACCATCATCCACATGAATTCTTACCCACCAGGTTATATCATTGCTAGTGCAAAAGAAGGAAATGATAGTGGGCAAAGGTGAATATAGAAACTTCACTAGAAAATGCAAAAATGGAAACTCATCATGGAAATTTTATTTTAATTTTTGGCCAAACTGCTCATTTACTCACCTAAGTTTTCACCTTTTTTCAATGTGCTCACTTGTATAATTTTTGGTCCAATGTCCTCACCAAAGTACGTAATTTTTCCACTGCACTCACTCCCTTAACAAAGTCATTAGTTTTTTAACTGATTTAGGTCACGTGCAGTCACGTGACTAACACCAGTTAAGAACTTAAGGAACCAATGCTCTCGCCTTGTTAGAGGCGGTGATGGCGCTTTTTGTGCCTGCTACTTTGTTTTGGGGATATGACGCGTCAAACATGGTCGTGGTGAGCAGATTTGGCTGGAATCTCGCCGACCTTGGTTTTGGGGAGTTGTGGCAGCGTTTGACGGCGCGTCTGAAGGCTGATGGTGCCGATTCTGGTGGGTGTAGCTTTGCCTTCTTGGGGAGAGTAAAGATATATTGCTCTTATGTTCGGATGCTTCTCCATAAGGCGGTGGTGATCCAGATTAGGCTGGAACTTTGATCCGGCGTAAAGAAGGTGACCGGAGGCAGGGATGAGAGTGATGGCTGGATACTGAGAGAGATAGAGGAACTCCGGAAAATATAATCGGCGCAATCGCCGGAGAAGAAGATCTGTGCAATTGCCGAAAAAAATGATCGACGTAGTCGCCAAAGTTGAGGGAAGGTAGAGAGAGAAAGTGAGAGTGTGTGTTTTGTGTGTGTGTGTGGGGGGGGGGAGATCTGGGAAGGGTGGGTGTTAGAGTCATGTTAATTTTTAGGTTTGGTTTGTTAAGTTTTTAACTGGGGTTAGTCACGTGACTGCACGTGACCTAAATCAGTTAAAAAACTAACGACTTCATCAAGGGAGTGAGAGCATTGGAAAAATTAAGTAATTGGGTGAGGACATTGGACCAAAAGTTATATAAGTGAGCACATTGGAAAAAGGTGAAAACTTAGGTGAGCAAAGGAGCAGTTTGGCCTTTAATTTTTCTGAAACTGTACACTAATTTTGGGACCGAGGGAGCACTTCTTTTGAGGTATCTTTTGACCAAGTCATACTGAGTTACAAAATTATTATGAGGCAGAGATTATCTTTCAGAATCATGTTTACCTCTTTCCTTTCTGCGGGAAAACAATGCAATCCACCATATGATGCAGTACCGGCACATCAACAGCCTCTAAGATACGAACATCACCTGGATGCAAACATGGATTTTTGGCAACTGCAACCTTCCCGATGATAGTTCTTTGACGATATGAGACACTCTTGTTCGACATACAAAAGGAATCATCATAAAATGGCCTACGACCAGCACTAGAATATTGCACAAATACCTGCCCGTATTCTAAAGTCCCAGATTCATCTAAACATCCCATCATCGATCTTCCTCTTGGAAGAAAAATTCTGCTTTTGATACGCAATTCAAGTAACTTGGATGCACGAAACATCTGAAGTATCATAGAAAGGAAAGGCTCAGCATCAGGCTTATAACCACAAATAAGCATTTCCTTAAGAACGTTGGTATTCTCTCCAGGAGACATCAACTCTAACGCCTCCTGTGCCTTTATCGGATCTTTTAAAATAGCATTGAGTTGATTGATAGCTCCTCTTTGCTTCCTTAGAAAAACCTGATCTTTTACCCCAAGGGTTGACAAAAGAGTGATAATTTGGCGATTCAGAAAACAAGGCTGATATTTGGTCCATGACAAAACATCCAGCTTTGTGTTATCTGATTCGTACTTACACATGCTCTTTCTCAGTGACAATTTTACTGATGAAGTGGGGTCAACAGCCACCACACCTTTGTAGCCAGCATATCTAATCTGGAAAGCAGATGGAGTGGAACTTTTAAGCCCACATTTATTAGCAACTTTCCTTGCAAAGTCTGCAGAAATTTTCCCAATTCCATCAGAGAAAATATATGGGATTCCATCTCTCACAATCTCTATGTCATCAATGACTTTGATTTCATTCCGGGGTACACTCAGAGTTTCTGTGGAAGAACTGAAAGATTGACCAAGTCTAGCAGCATATTTGGCAACATTTCGGATCTCCTGAAAATCACCCATCCATCTCCTTATATCAGCAGCAGTAAGCCCCTTTCTTGAAGCAAACAGCCAAGCAGAGTTATCCCGTAATTGACTTGATGAAAAGGCCAGAAACTCAAACTTCTTATTACCAATAACAATGCCATTTTTAAGTGTCGACAGTATTCTGTGATACACATCAGTTTTTCCGTCATCAATTCCAGAAGTTACACGCGGAGATAAAACCATAGAATACAATTTATCCAACTCCTCATCAACAAATGAAACACGAAGAAAATTTTCAATATCATCAGCATAATGGCGTAATACACGATTCGACATGTTGACTTCTGGGCCAGAGCAATACACTTTGCATGGGGTTATTTGAATCCTCCTTACATAAGCTAATCCAACATCCAAGGCAATGACAGGAGCTGCTTTAGGAAACTTCACAGATAAGACGTGTTTCATGTATTCACTATTGATCCAGCTAACAGGTTCATAGCAGCAGCTTTTTAAATGATAAAGTTTCTCCAAAACATGTTCTATCCACCCAATGTCTATTTTTTAGGATCCAGCAACTGATAGAAGTTGTCATCAACCGCTGGCCCTGGAATGCAGCCTTGCTGAACCAAAGCACAGACCTTGAATACTATATGGTACGGCAACTCGAGTTCCTCGCGAGGACCCACTATGGGAACTAGATCCAAGTTTTTAGAGAAGATGGAGCCACTTTTCAACTTGAATTCTCCATCAGTTTCTTCATAAAAAGCTAGCTTTTCGCGGAAGTATGGGACTTTAGATTTTTGTGGAAACTCCAAGCACAAATGCGAGGACTGGCCAATACAAGATGACTGCGTGAAATCGGTAGTCCTAATCCATTGATCATCTGGAATTTCTTTGTAATAGTTGAGAGCAGTACCCTTACATTTTTTGAAGATCCGAGGAGCACCTAATAACTAGAGCAAAAGGAAAAATATGAAGCAACTAAGCAAGCTATCAAATAGAAATAAGCAATACCCAAGTTTCTGCTGTTCAATATTATTTAAACTGTCTATTAGAAAGAAAAATGATAACACAAAAGATTGAAGTGTACAACTTCTTGTAAGCATTCACTTGTCACTTGCATCAAACATCTTTACTGATCTCGTATTTGAGTTGTAGATGATCCAAAGAAGCTTTATGGGCTGAGCTTATATACTTAAATAATAAGTACTACTCTGCCTATTTCAATAGAAGGTGAACATTTCGAATTTTTATGCAAAGCAAGAAAATGGTTTATAAGTCAAAACCTTCCCATCAGTGGGGAAGCAATCAAGGGTCAAAGGGGCAATTGCCCCCATTGGTTTACAATGTAAAAATTAACAAATGCAAAATTTAAAAAAATTGGGGTTTAGTGCAATTTGTTGATATTTGTCTCCTTCGAGGTAAAAGAAATTAGACACTATATATATATATATGTTTTTTTTGCCCCCATTGACGAAAATACAATTAAAAAAAAATTGTTGTTCAATTTTTGCCCTCATCGTTGACGAAAATTCTTGGCTTTGCCATTGCTTCCCATATTACCCTATCAGTGGGTCAACACAATTTTAAGTTAATAATTTTTAATCATTTGGCATAGTGATTCTTCTCCACTAGTTCTTGAGTTATTAAAGTCATTAGATAAGGAAATGTTTCTTAATTAAAGTTGCAAGAGATTTGCTCAACTAGGACAAACCAAAAATAAATGAGTGCCTCGCCAATCAGGATGGCGGAGAGTAGTATGCAACTACATACAAATTTTAGTTATCAAACAACACATAAGATGACCAAGTAATCTACTTTTTTGTTTTCAATCTCCATTATGGAGGGTATTGTAACGAAAAGCCGTGGAGAATTTTTGCAGAAGAAACACGTGGACCATTGAACGTTTCCAATGCATAGGAAAGCATTTCCAACACAATATTTTATAAATAGGCTCTTAACAAGTGCCAAAGAGGGATTATTAACAAGAATTTTTTCATGAGGAATGAGCCATGTGGCTATACTTGTGCATGTGATTATGTCTAAAATAGAAGTTAATAAATTGCACATGTCCATATCTTTACATGACAATTATATAGTGAAATGTAAAAAAGCAATTTTCAATTTGATTCGGATATTGTGTTAAACAAGAGCAAACAGTAAACGTCTTTAGTATTAAAGTGAAACAAGGCAATTAGAAGCCAAGTGGCCTTCTGACATCATTCTATAGTCGCGAAAAATGAAAAATGATTGAATCTAAAACATGTATATAAACTTTGGGATATAAATTGTTGGATGTGCACGGGTGTGATTGTGTGTGGGCGTGCATGCCAATTTGTACTCCCTCCGTCCCAAAAACAAACGTCCAAAATTACTCTTGATCAAGAGAAACAACAACAACAAAGCCTTTGAAAAAAAAATTGGACATCCGTTTTGGGAGGGAGGGAAGTAACAGTTAATGGTCATCTAGTTTTATTTGAATTCCTTTTAGTAAAGCCAATGATTGATGCTTCAGATTGTAGAGAGGTAGATAAAGAGTATTTTTCTCAAGTTCTTTTTTTTAGTGGATATATATATATATTGCTTTGTTTCCTTCAATATCTTTCGGTGTTAAAAGTAAATGTACTGTAATTACTACAAGTCACGATAAAATCATACATACATGTATTTACGAATAGTCAGAGATCAACTGATCCACACATAACACATAAACCTAAACTACCACTTGGTCAAAAACAATAATTAAGACTTTGAACTATATGTTTCTAAAGTTATTATTTTCAAAACTATGTGGCCCAGTTATCAAACAGGAATAAGTAGCTCACCATCAATATTTAAGAACTAAGAGAACAAACCTGGATGAGGAGAAACTTTGAGGTAGAATTAAGAGGGCGACGTAGCTCAGTCTGCCAGATGTTGTCATTGGACAGCTCAAGTTTATAATCGACGGAATCATGGGAAAGAAAGAAGTAGAGTTTCGAGAGTCCAAGCCCGAATTTGACAGTGTAAGTACTTGTCCAAAGAACTTGAAAATCATCGGTGGCAACCTGGCAACCACAATGTAGGCGTATATGCTCCATGGAATTTACAAAGGTCTTAGGCTTTACAATATCAATCGTCTTCATCCACGCTTTTAAATAACGAGATCCATACCACAATGTTTGATTGGTCAATGAGATAATATAGTCAGCATTATTGGTGGATGTGAATTGAACTCTGGCAAATGCTCCCTTTCCACTAGTAGACAGCTTAACCTCTATGGCAACTACAGTACCTTTGCCAGTACGTTTCTCCAAGAATGTCTTAATTGCTTCTGCGGGCTCAAGTCTATTGAATCCCGACAGTTCAATCGTCTTACCCATCTAGCACAATGGTTTCAACTGCACTTCCATTACAAAATATAAATCAGCACTTGCAAGTAAGCAACACCAATTTAAGGAGAAAACGCATCATAGGTAGAATTTTAAATGAAAAAGGAGGAAAGTAAGATATGTTCTTATGCATCCATTATCCCATCCTAGACATAAATACCTATAGCTTACTATTTCTTCCACATAACAGTACGAGTTGGAACAAACAGAAATTAAATATCTTCAATGAAACTTCAGAAGTTTGAGAGAATTATATTACTTCTCCATCCGTAAATGAGTGTCCATCTTTTAGGGGTGACCGCGGTTTGGTTCAAACCACGGTTTGGAGTTGAACCGAGCTAAACCGTGTGGTTTGGTTCGATTTTTAGACATAAGTGGTTTAGCTCGGTTTGAGAAATTAACAGACCGTGTAGTTCAGCTCAGCTTGTGGTTTGGCACTCCTAAACCGAACCAAACCTTTTAAGACCGAACCGCGTTTTGAAACCGTGAAACCGAACCATTAAATCGAAACGTGAAATCAAGCCATAAACTGAACCATGACACCGCAATCCTGACCGTCCTTTCAAAGTTTTAGTTAATCTCAGCCATTAATTTATATTCATTAGTCATAAAATGGTTAACAAAAAAAGATTATGGTTTGAAATGCCGTTTGGACCGTGGTCTAAATCGCGGTTTGGACCGTAGTCTGAACCGCAAATCAAACTGCGGTTTAGACCGAACCAAACCGAACCATAGCAATTTGGTTTAGCTCGGTCTGAATTTTTTTATGGTTTAGCTCGGTTTGAAATTTCTCCAAACTGATGCTAGCGGTTTGACTTCTAAATTTGTCCAAACCGAGCTAAACCGAACCATTTCCACCCCTACCATCTTTGATCTTGAGTGGAATTTAAGAAAGTTGACTTTTAAGATATATTGGTAGCAAAGATACTTTAAGGATAAACAACATATCATTCGCAGTCACTAAATCTCACTACACTTTGTACGTCTGCATTGGATAAAAGAATGAGATTCTAGTTCAAAGCTAGGCCATTTGAACAATGTGCTATGCCTTAATTTCTTCTCTATCAAGTGAAAGTAAACGAGAACTTGACTTTCATATTTGCACTGTCACAAATCTGAAGGATGTAAGTTTAATGGGGTGACTTGTGAAAGATGTAGCTAGCAGAGGAACTTGGAGTGGTTTGCATAAGGCTTACTGTAGGGTTGAAAAGGTTTAATAATGAATCCCAATTGAAGTCCACCAGTAGACACACCTCAAGAAGGAATCAACATTTTCGGCATTTGATTTATTGCTCAATATAGTTAATCACTGAATATTGCTACCAATTGGGTAACATCAAACAACATTTAATGCTGCATCACAATATTCTTCGATACTCTCCCTCCATACCTAGTGGAAACAACATTATTTGGGGCCTCGACAGTGTGACAAGAACCCTTTACTTCCATCAATATTCTCAGATTCTATACTAATTTACACCATCTGGTTATGGTTTCAGCCTAACATCCATCGGCAGTTACCAAAATTTGATCTGTTTTTATATTTACTTTAGTGGATCTTTTTTTTTTTTTCCATAATCAAGTTTAACCCTCATGATAAACACATAATGGTACTAACAGGTAAACAAATAATGAATGCTAACAATTAAATTCTTAGGTAAATTAATCACATAACCAAGAAAAGGAGGATAATTTCAGTGTATTTGTCCAATTAACAGCTAATAACTAAAATATTCTCAGTCAAATTGCAAAAGATTCAAAAGTAAAATAACAAGCAATTACAAAACACCAGCACCAGCGCCGAAACAATAAACAGAAAAACGCCATGCAAAGAGAGAGAGAGAGAGAGAGAGAGAGAGAGAGAGAGAAATTAACCGGAAAATGCAGAGAGAATTGAAGAGAGGATGAAGAATGATCGGCGCAAGCAGAAGTTGGAAAAGCAGAACAGACTACTGTGTTTTGATCGTCAATTCTTAGTCAATTTAAGTCATTCTTTTTATTATCTTTTTATAGAGAGGGACTCTTTTTACTTGAGGGTATATCTTCTCAAAATAAAATGATAAATATAATGGATAGTATTTTACAATATAATCCCCCTTTCGCAATGTTTTTAAGTTTTTTGTTATGTGTTCCTTAAATGTATGGTATTTCTTTAATGAACTAGATTGACTCCTGTGCGATGCACGGGGCATTACTATATGAGCCGGTCTCCTGTGAGAACAAGAGATTCGTCTCATGCATGAGACGGGTCGACCCATGACTCATGGGGCATGACCCGCCACGTGGCAGCCTTTTATAGGCCAATTTTTTTTTTTTTTATATTATTTTTTTCAGAGAAAAAGTAATAGTTACCATCTCTTAATGTAATGACTGTATACATATAAAGTAACATTGGTCATAAGTAAACGTAATACCTGTTTTAAAAAAATAAAAGCTCGTTTTTACCCATTTTTTTCAAATGTAATACAAACTATATGTATTATTTTTGAAATGTAATAACTTATGTATATGAATGTAATAGTTTATACAAGTAAATGTAACACTTTGATAGATGAAATTGTAACATATTTCTATAGATAATGTAATACTTTTACATGAAAACATATAGATACCTATACATATGTGTTACAATTATGTACAAATACTATTATATATAAATAACACGTTTGTTACATTTTAGTTATAATAAGTATTACTTTTGCCAAACGAAGAAAACTTAGGGAAAAACACTATTACTTTTCTGTATATATGTATTACTTTAATGTATACAAACTATTATTTTATATGCATACAATTATTACATTATGTTATAGTAACTATTACTTTTCATAAATGGGCAATGTTGGCTGAAGAATTGGGCCAAGGCAAATGTGGGCTGATTCCAGCTTGGGCGGCCGCTGATTCCAGCTTGGGCGACCGCCCATATGCAAAAAGCTTGGGCGGAGGCGTGGGTTGGCTTTGTTGGGCGGGTGATGGGTATGGAACCGACCCGTCTCATGGATGAGAGTCATGAGACGGGTCATGCTGTTCTCACCCAAGTTTTTGTCTTACTATATACTCCCTTCGTCCCACGTGAATGCAAACTTATTTTCATTTTGGTTCGTCTCACGTGAATGCAAACTACCCAAAATGAAAACAAATTTATTATTTTATATTCACCCTACCCCACCCACTCATTCTCTCTCTTCATTTTCCACCATACAATTTATTCAACCAACCAACCTACTATTAACTTCACTCATTCTCTCTCTTCATTTCCTACCACACATTTTCATTATCTTAATAATATTTCTTAATTATTGTGCCCGAAAAAATGATTCACAATGACATGGGATGGAGGGAGTATTTAAAAGAAAAAAATTGAACTAAAATAAATCAAGAACTCAATTCGTTAAACATTATGGAATACTTTCTACATCCTCATTATTTGATTCGATTCGAAATTGATATTCGAATTATATGATTCGAGTATTCGATTTGACCTATTTTTTTTTTTAAAAAAAGTCAGGGCCAAGGCCACGGCCGACCAAGGCCAACCCGACCATTGATAATGCCTAAGACGAATCATGGATGCTTGGATAAGCTTCATCCTCATTATATAACCAAGGCAACTCATCTTCCTTTGGGTTTTTTTCCATGTGGGATAAAGTTCAAGGCCAAGGCCCGAGCCAAGGCCAAGCCGACCATTAATAATGCCCCGGACGAATCATGCATGCTTGGCTAAGATTCATTCTCATTATATAACCAAGGCAACTCATCTTAATTACTTTGATTTTTTTTCCATGTTGGATAAAGGTCAAGACCAAGACCAAGGCCAAGGCCGGCCAAGGCAAGACCAAGAGCCGAGCCAAGGAAAGCCCAAGGGCCAAGCCAAGGCAAGCCGAAGGCCAAGGCAGGCCGAGCCGAGGCAAGGCCAAGGCCGGCCAAGGAAAGCCCAAGGCCAAGACAAATTTTCCACATCGAAAGAAAACGAATCAAAAATTGCCTTGGCCTTGGTATATAATGAAGCTTCAAGTTCAAGGCAGGTGTAATTATATTTATATACATATATAATGATTAATATTAAATATACATATATGATTTTAAATAAAAAATATACATATATAATTATTAATATTAAATATATACTCAACACCATTCTAACTCATCATCTTATACCCCACCAATTTTATTTTATTTTATATCATTTATTTTTATGATTAGTAAAAATATTATTATTATTATTATTATTATTATTATTATTATTATTATTATTATTATTATTATTATTATTATTATTATTATTATTATTATCATTTATTATTTAAAATAAATACTTCACACTTATTTAATTTTAATTATAAAGATCATGAAAAATACAAAACTAAAATTATCATTATATATATATATATATATATATATATATATATATATATATATATATATATATATATATATGTGTATGTATAATTCAACACCATTCCAACTCATCTTCCTATATTTCACCACTTTTATTTTATTTTATATCATTTATTTTAATGATTAGTAAAAATATTATTATTATTATTATTATCATTTATTATTTAAAATAAATACTTCACACTTATTTAATTTTAACTACAAATACCATGAAAAATACAAAACTAAAATTATGAAATTAAAAAAAATGCATTCACGTGCCTCTTTAGGCCCGTGTAATTTACGGCTCCCATAATTTTAACCGATAAAAAATAAGAAACAAAATAAATCATTTACTATCCACTTATATTATATTTTATTATATTATATATATATATATATATATATATATATATATATATATATATATATATATATATATATATATATATATATATATATATATATAATTCAACACCATTCCAATTCATCATCCTATATCTCACCACTCTTATTTTATTTTATTTTATATTCTTGATATTTTTTTACACCAAAAATATAACAAACAAAATAAATCTTTAACTATCCACTTTATTTGGGTAATTGTTAATAAAAGTAATTAATAATTTATTTACTATGCTTTAATTTTTTAAAAAAATAAAATAAATAAATTGTTTGCTGTATCGAAATAAAATAAACCAATAACCATATTACCCCTTCCAACTAATTATCCTATAACCCATCACTTTTATATTATTTATTTATATACATATAAAATGGTTAATATTAAATATACATATATGATTTTAAATAAAAATATACATATATAATTATTAATATTAAATATATATTCAACACCCTTCTAACTCATCATTTTATACCCCACCAATTTTATTTTATTTTATATCATTTATTTTTATGATTAGTAAAAATATTATTATTATTATTATTATTATTATTATTATTATTATCATTTATTATTTAAAATAAATACTTCACACTTATTTAATTTTAACTACAAAGACCATGAAAAATACAAAACTAAAATTATAATATATATATATATATAATTCAACACCATTCCAGCTCATCATCCTATATCTCACCACTTTTATTTTATTTTATATCATTTATTTTTATGATTAGTAAAATTATTATTATTATTATTATTATTATTATTATTATTATCATTTATTATTTAAAATAAATACTTCACACTTATTTAATTTTAACTACAAATACCATGAAAAATACAAAAATAAAATTATCAAATTAAAAAAAAAAATGCATTCACGTGCCTCTTTAGGCCCGTGTAATTTACGGCTTTCATAATTTTAACCAATAAAAAATAAGAAACAAAATAAATAATTTATTATCCACTTATATTATATTATATTATATATATATATATATATATATAGATAATTCAACACCATTCCAACTCCTCATCCTATAACCCTATATATATCCCACCACTTATATATATATATATATATATATATATATATAGATAATTCAACACCATTCCAACTCATCATCCTATATCCCATCACTTTTATTTTATTTTATATTCTTGATTTTTTTTTACACCAAAAAAATAAGAAACAAAATAAATCATTTACTATCCACTTTATTTGGGTAATTGTTAATAAAAGTAATTAATATTTTATTTATTATGCTTCAATTTTTTTTTAAATAAAATAAATAAATTGTTTGATGTATCGAACTAAAATAAACCAATAATCATATTACCCCTTCCAACTAATTATCCTATACCCCATCACTTTTATATTATTTATTTTTATAATTAGTAAAATTAATGTTATTACCATTATCATTTATAATAAAAAAACAGTTTACAATTAAATAATTTTGACTAAAACCATATTGAAAAATGAAAAAGAAAAAATAACAAAGGATAATTAGAAATTTATATTTTTAAAAATGGTTTTTTTTTCTGTGTCCAAATCAAATGAAAATAGTCTCTATTTAAAGAGAAAAAAAATTATGAATTTTGGTGAAAAAATAAAAATAAAAAAATTAATTTAATATACAATAATTGAGGTCAAATAAATGGGATAATTTTATTTTTTTTGAAATCCGTCCAGCCAATGAGGAGGTGCCATGTGTCGCACCAAAAAAAAAAAAACTGAAAAATCACAGAGGACGCGCCCTTGTCGGCGCTTGTTATGGACGCGCCAATGAAATTACTGAAGTGCCCCTCCTCCTTCAGGCGACACTTGGCCAAAATGATTTAAAAAAAAATAAAAAATTAACTCCGTCGAATAAGAGGCTGCCACGTGGATTTTTGACTTGTTATTTGCCACTTTGCCACAGCGTAAAATGACTAAAATGCCCCTCAAAGGCCAAACAATTACCACTATCTTATTATTATATATAGATAGATTGTTATTCATCCCAACATAATAATTACGAAATATCTCAATATTTTCAATATTTTTAAGTTTATCAAAAATAAAATAAAAAAAAATGAAACACTCAACATCAAACACATCACCAATATTTCTATTTTACTTTTTAAACTCTTAAATAAACACCCAACTAAGTTAAGAAAACACACACCCACACCCACACACTACAGGAAACAGACTTATATACGGCGGATTTTAACCGCCGTATATAGTACGCGAGCCGCCGTATATATCATATACGGCGGATAGACGGATTTTAACCGCCGTATATAGTACGCGAGCCGCCGTATATATCATATACGGCGGATAGGCGAATTTTAACCGCCGTATATATCATATATGACGGATAGGCGGATTTTAAACGTCCAAGAGAGCACGAATCGTCCCATTTTCACCCCACCCAGATTCCCTCGTCCCCCTTTGGGGACGAGTCGTCCATTATACTTATATACGGCGGATGTAGGGATCCGCCGTAAATAGCTAGTTATGAGACGAGTCATCCCATTTGCACCCCATCCAGATTCTCTCGTCCCCCTTTGGGGACGAGTCGTCCAATTAACTATTTACGGCGGTTTCAAAAATCTGCCTAAATAACTATATTTTTTTTTCCAGCCAGCTCTATATAATTCACTTTCCCCAAAAATACACCCGCAAAAATCAAATTCAACCTGTACACACACAAATGCAACCTGTATATAACCAAAAATACACCCGCAGAAACCAAATTCAACCTGTATATAAAATAACTAGGCTTCGTAAATGTATATACAACACAATATCAACATAATAACCATTAACACAAAAAAGATAGTTGCATGTATCCAAAACTCAATATATACAGCACAATATCAATGTTTACAATCAACAAGCTGCATCCTGATACAAATATTCCATCATCAGCTGAAATTTAGTCACCAATGGATAAGTGCACAACATCTCCAACAACCAAGTCATCAAGTCCATGGACTGCTGATCCAAAAAGGGTAGTCAAAAATGTTAGATGTGCATTACTTGTTAAAAATACAAGGGAAGGGAGCAAATTGCAAGAAACACAACAGTGATAGTTCATCATGGATAGAATCGGATCAAGAACTTTGAGAAAACATACCACCGCCTATTCATTACTGCCATTTCCACGTTGTTGCATAAAACAACGTTTCAAATCTTCTATCTGTTGGCATTGATCCTCAAGTTACTTTTGAAATTCTGATTTGATGGATGACACCGTCTCCTCAAGTTCAGCAATACGGGCTGCAGAAGCACTTTGAGAAGTTGAGGCTTTACCAAACACCCTAGTTTTGGTAAGACCTTGTCCCATACAGCGCACTCTCCCATGATCATCATTTCCCATAAGATTTGTGAATATCTGTTCTCACTTGCTGGGAGAGTTTTGTTCCTCCTCTAGTAGCTCTTCAATTGCATCATTTAACGTTAACTGTAACAAAAAACAACATGTTCAATATAATTATTTTAACTTTAATTAATATTATGAAAATTAAGTTAGAAATGGAAAAAGTATTCTATACAACAACAAAACTGAAATAGAAAAGGTTGAACCTTTAACTTACGATCATACGAGAGGTGGTTATGTCTGCAGCCTGACCACTTTTGTCCGTGCGCGTAGCTATGAACACGCTTACGCGATCAGTTGGTAATCCCTCGTCTCCTCTCTACCATTTATAATAGAATCATTTGACAAAAAAAATATTTATATACGATACAAAAAGAAGCATTAATTGACAATTGAGAACTAAATTGAACGATGACAAACCTCTTTTATGATAGTGCAATGCGACTTTTTTCCAGTCTTGTTCAGGCACTCTTGCTTTGCTCGATTCGCTTGATTTATTAGTGATAATTCCTGAAAAAAAGAAGATAATATTAGTATTAATTTGACTACTTATATAAGACATTCACGATAATAGATTGAGATTAATTGGAAATATACCCGAGCCTTTTTTGTACTCTACATTGCAACAAGTTCAGCCCATTGATTCGCAACACACGCATGGGGTGGGTGAGCCAATCGCTCCTCGTCAGATTCATACATATTATACATACATTTCACCTGACATTTCCATATTACAAAGTCATAATCATAAATGTGAGTAAAATTGCATAGTAAGCAAATGAGATCTAAACAAATACATATTACAAGTAAATAAAGTCATCTGTTGCATACTTATTATATGCTTGTCTCACCTGATATTTCCAGTCTCTCCATTGTTTATTGAGAGCTAGATTCATAACTTGCTCATACTCCGGAGGCGTATTGGTATTATCCTATATACAACTCAACAAAGAAAAAGAACAATTGTTAGAGAATCATAAGACTTTTGACTACTTACTAGAATACAAAACTAAAGCCAAGAAAAAATAATCAAGTAAACGTGAGATTTATGTAAGGAATATGGATTACAACTTACTAGAACGTCTCTCCATACGTGATCTAGAACTGCACGTTCCATCTGATGCCATTCTCTAGTTAATGGGAAATGTTCCCCATTTCTCACAAAATATCCTAGCTGAGTAGCTAGTTTTGCATGTTCCCCACCAACGGGTTGTCCAAATTCATTCCATATTATATTTAGTTTTTCTTTACCCCATTTTTTTGTTGATTTTGCCAGCCCTCTTCCTTTCTTTCTTGAGCCCGCGCCTGTTAATTCCTTCCTTGGCGGCATATCTGGCTAAAAAACTTCATACAAAAGAAATTTTACTAATGAACCACACCTAAATCCAAAACATAGCAAAGCCACAAATATAGAGACTGAAACAACAATAACTGCACCAACAACCAACTAAGCTACACAGTTTTCATTGTCAGAATGTGTGTAAAGTCACTTATGTGTCATGCCAATAAAAAGAAAAAAATTCAATTATGGGGGTTAATTGTTATTCTAGACGGGACCCAAAATTTTTGGGGATTACCAAAAACTGAAGTGGGTGTATTTCTGAGGAGTGGTTGTTTTGACCCTCAATTGATTTGATTTGTGTGCTTCCAGTTAATTCTGAATCGGTTGAATATCAAATGATCTTTTATGCAGTGTTTAAATAGTCCATCATTATATGTAGGAGTATGCCTGGGATTTGGCCAAGAATTATTCGGTTTTTGATGCATGTTGTGGTACTGTTACGCCATGATTCAACAAACAAACAATTATTCAACAGATTTATTAAGGGATACATGTAGCATCTTGTCAGGGTAAAATATATTATGCATCTTTGGATGACCTTATAATCAAAGAACTCAAACTCATATGCATGATATTTATCCAAATTCCATTTATTCTATTTGGAAATCTTAAATATTGTAATCCATTTATTTTTTAAACAGCCTTGTATGCAGTTTATAACTGTTCTTATATCACAATTTGCAACATTTTGAAAAAAAAGAACCTGAAATGTTATTACAACCAAGATAGCTCATGGTAGTACAAAATTAACCACAAAACACGCATGCACAAATCAAAGCATAGCATGATGTATACCTAATCATATCAAGCAACCATAGCATGATGTACACCAAAGGTGAATAATGCATAAGTGATATCCTGACATCAACAAAAGGCTGTTAACTGGATCATAGTCTTACAGCTATGGACCAATGATGGATAGAATTTTTTTTTTTTTGATAGGAACCAATGTTGAATAGATTCATAGTCAATTTTGAATTAGATCTTCTTAAGTTGGATTACATTTGTATGCATAAACCTTAAGTGGGCAAATAATTTGAATTTCTGAAGAATAGAACAGAAAAAGTAAGGCAATTGTAAGAAAAGATAACCATATTCCTTAGGGTCCCTCCCTAGTTCTCTTTTCAAGATATCTCTAAAAGAACTCAAATACTATATATCACTTTTAGTAACTACAAGAAAAAGAGATATTCTTCAAAGATAGTATTTGAAATTCTCAGATCTCACTAACATCAGCAATATCAGCAACAACAACAACAGCAACAGTAACAACAACAACAACAACAGCAACAGCAACAACAACAACAACAACAACAACAATAGCAACAACAACAACAACAACAACAGCAACAACAACAACAGCAACAGCAGCAGCAGCAACAGCAATAGCAACAACAACAACATCAACAACAACAGCAACAACAAGGAACATGCTTCGTGGGGCTATTATCAAGGAACATGATGCAATCATATGGTATGAGCATAGCAAATAACTGTGACCTTCAAAAACCTAGACACGACAGACACCTATATAAAATCTAATAGTATGATATGAACTATAAAAAATGTTGATGAATGGAACACTTCATGAAAAGAAGGTAATCTCCACTACATATCCACCCCTAACATAGTCACATTAACTAATATCTCTACAAATGTTATTACAAAAAAGTATAAAATAGTACCCGGAGGGGCTGGGGCTCCCACGGGTACCAAATTGGTGGGGAAGCGGGGCGGCGACATCCCAAAGTGAAAATTGGATATTCATTTAATATATTCAAATTTGTACAGACATCAAAGGAGTACCTAGAGAAGCAGATGACAGAGGTGGAAAGTAACTTAAGAGAGCTGCTGCAACAAGATTCTGTAGGAAATAAGATATAAAATGATTGATAAACTTCCATCATTACTAAGAAAAGGTAGCATAAACCATATTTATAGCCCAAAACTTTTGTTTTCTAGCATACTATACAATTGTCAAATGTATCAAAATAAAAATTAAGAGTTTAATCAAAAGAAGAAGAACAAATACATATTACAATTAACAATATTAATATTCAACCATACAAAATAACAAGTTTGATTGAAACATGAAACATAAGTAATAACATTGTCTTAGTAATAGTAAGCAAATAAGATCTAAACAAATACATATTACAATTAACAATATTAATATTCAACCATACAAAATAACAAGTTTGATTGAAACATGAAACATAAGTAATAACATTGTCTTAGTAATAGTAAGCAAATAAGATCTAACCCGGCCTGCATCATCAACTCCGTTACTAATGTGTCCAAACCCAAATCCTGCAAAACTGGCATGTGAAGGAAAGTGGTGACTTGGAATTTCCTACCCTCCAAATTTTGCCATTTTTTCTTTTGAGCAGAGGTCAAATGCGCCAAACCCATATAAGGTAATGATGCATTAGGGGGAGTGGGATCATTTGGGACTACGGGTGGCGGGTTTTGTCTACCCCTCTTGTTGCTATCCCCTCTAACGTCTCTCTCCTTAGGAGGCATATTTTCAACACAAAAACCAACTACAAAACCTCCACACAAAAATCACAAAGAAAGTGCAATAATAAACACACCACTACAATCAAATTCTCCTTCCAATTCCCAATCGAACCACCACACTACAGTTTCAGCACAACCCACCTATATATAAGACGGAGAGACACAAATTTTAGTAATAACATTGTCTTAGTAAATAGTAAGCAAATAAGATCTAAACAAATACATATTACAAGTAACAATATTAATATTCAACCATACAAAAATAATAAGTTTGATTGAAACATGAAACATAAGTAATAACATTGTCTTAGTAATAGTAAGCAAAGAAGATCTAAATAAATACTACTCAAACTAATCATCATCATTATCGGCCATATCAACATCAACATCATTGATATTAGTAGTTTCAATCTCGACCCCATCAACTCCCTCTCGCACCCACGATGCTTCTTCGTTAGCAATATTTTCATCCAGATCTTGTGAGCAAAATGGTACCAATTGTGGAATCGAATCACAAACTTGTTTATCATCATTTGAATATATGTCAAAACTATCTCTTGGTGTAATCCTCATCACAACTTTCCAATCACTTTCTATAGGATCTTTAACATACCAAACTTGCTCAGCTTGAGATGCTAATATGAATGGTTCATCACCAACTCGATTATCCTTATACAACTTGTGATTGAAGTTTACAAGAGTAAATTTTTGCTCATCTTCCATCTTGCCTGTCCGGTTATCAACCCAATTACATTTAAACAATACAAATCTTATTGAGTTGCTATAACGAATTTCAAGGATCTCAATCAACTCCCCATAGAAGTTAACATCCCCTACAATGGGATTATTATCCTTTCGGCTTGCAAAACTTGTCACACTTGCACTTAGCATGACTCCACTATTTTGAGTTTTCCTCCGTCTATCGACATCCTTCACTTGAAATCGAAAACCATTTATTATGTAAGACTTAAACCGCCTCGCATCCATATGAGGACCTAATGCAAGACTTTTAATTCTTTCAGGCACTACATCTTTCGTCGTGCATACCTTTTATAAAAAACAAAATTTAATAAGAAAACATTTAAAACAATAAATTGAAAGTATCATATGAAAGTGGTTTCATACTTACATAATCCTTAAACCAGCTAACAAACTTATCATTATGTTCTTTCTCTATAAGATGTCGTTGATTACGAGGTAGTGTCTCCCTCAAATGTGCACGATGCATTCTGAGCATATTGGAAATATGAATTAAGTATTAATTTAAAATATAAAAGATATAAGGAATGTAAGCCTCATGTAAGAAATCACTTACTATAGGTATTGTTCAACATCTTCAGTATTGAAAAGCACATATCTATGCGCTTGTACTCGTGTGATGTAATCAAGGGTAATTACCTCTTCTTTTCCTACAAAGCGACCTAATTCGTCACCTTCATCATCATTTCTTATAGGACGATTGGACTTTGTCTCAATGTCATCCAAATATTGTGTACAAAAAGTTATGCATTCTTCAGCCACAATTGCCTTAGCTATGGAGGCCTCGGGGTAGGCTCGATTTCAAACATATAATTTTAATGTAAGTAGAAACCTACAAAAATATTTACTTATGTTAAACTAGATGTAAAAAGGATTTTAACTTTTTTCAAAGTAAATTTAATATGGATGTACCTCTCTACCGGATACATCCAACGAAATTGTATTAGGCCTGCTAGCAAGGCCTCCTCGGCTAAATGCACATGCAAGTGCTCCATAACATCAAAGAAAGCTTGTGGGAATATTTTCTCGAGAGCGCATAAATAGGCCGACAAATGTACCATCCGATCTTGTATCTTTTCGAGATCAGCAAGTGTATTCACCTTTGAGGATAATTGCCTAAAGAAATTTGCCAACTCAATGATGACTTTTACAACAGAAGTAGGCAACGCTTTTTGAACAGCTAGAGGGAGTAGTTGTTGGAGCAAAATATGACTATCATGTCTCTTAAGACCCCAAATAGTTCTTTCCTCTAGATGTACACAACGAGAAATATTTGACGAGTAGCCATCAGGGACTTTGACTCCCTTTAGAACTTTCAAGAATGTGTCTTTATGCTTCTTACTCAACTTGTGAAGTAGTAGCCGAGGCATAATTTCTTTGCGAGATGGAAGCATTTGTAGATGCAATGGTTTTCGAATGTTCATCTCTTTTAGGTCTCTTCTTGCTTTCTCATTATCTTTGATTTCCCCGTAGTACCTAACAGAGTATGTAGCACATTATCACACACATTTTTTTTCAATGTGCATAACATCAAGATTATGACGAATATGATTATTTGCCCAATATGGCAACTCAAAGAAGATACTACTCCTTTTCCAATTGTGACACAACTTAGGAACCTTTCTCTTCTCCAACTTGGCTTGTTGCTTCTCACCCTCTTCTCTTGTCCTCTTTTTAATAGCATCTTCTATTTTATACTCTGTTTCCATATTTTCAACTTGTTTAAGCAATTTTGTTCCAAATAATAACTTGGGCTTATCTCTCACTTCATGAGTACCATCAAAAGAGCTTTTATCCTTACGAAAAGCATGACTCCTAGGCAAGAAGCGTCGATGACCAATATAACAATACTTGCCACCATGATCCAACCATCGTGCTTGAGGTCTCACATTGCAACAAGGGCAAGCATATTCACCTTTAGTGCTCCATCCAGACAACATTGCATATGCAGGAAAGTCATTTATTGTCCATAATAGTGAAGCTCATAAAGTAAACAACTCGTTCCTTGATGCATCATAAGTTGATATACCATCTTCCCACAATTCCTTCAACTCATCAATTAACGGTTGGAGATACGCATCTATCTTGTTGCCCGGCCCTTTTGGGCCTTGAGTAAGCACCGACAAGAAGAAATATGGTTGTTTCATACATAACCAAGGTGGAAGATTGTATGGCATAAGCACAACCGGCCAAGTACTGTGAGATATAGTCATTGTTCTGAAAGGATTAAATCCATAAGATGCTAATCCCAATCTAACATTCCGAATTTCACTTGAAAATAATGGATAACGTTCATCGAATCCATTCCACGCACGAGAGTCTGCAGGATGCCTCAGTACACCATCGTCTATTATTTTCTCGGCATGCCATCTCATGAGTGTCGTGGTCTTAGATGACCAATACAACCTTTTGTAAGTACCCAAATCTGGCTCATGCCTTCTGGTTAAGCTTCCCGGCAATTTCGGTAAGTTTCCCGGTAATTCCCCGAACTTTCCTAGAGTTCCGGAACAATTTCGGAACTGTTCCAAAACATTTAAGGGCTGAAGGGAATGCTTGGTAATTAAGAAACACATTTTTCTTAATCCAAGAATCCTTCTAGAATTGCCACCTTGCATGATTATAGAAACATGCTGAGTCACACAGGATAATGCCGCACGGCTGCATTAGCCAAGGACCTCTGGCCGCACAACTTCATTAGCCTTATCCAGACTGCCTATAAATAGAGCCCTCCTCTACCCATTTTACACACAACAATCAGACTATTACCAGCATAAAAACTCTCTCAAAACACTCCACGAAGATCAGGAAGTTAAAGGTGCCAAGAAGCCACCCCCCCTCCTCCTTGAAGCCTCCAAAAGTTGGTCCTACCGCTAGGAAAAATCCCAAGAAGAAGAGGCCACCACCATTGGTAACCCCTCACTCCCTTACCTTGCATGATGCTTGTCTATATGATTTAATTGCTCATTGCATGCATATATTGTCATTATCTTGCTTGGGACTTGGCATTTATCATTAAAGATCCTATCTTTATCATATCCCCTTCTCCCCTTTGCATCCTTTGCATGAAATAGGCATCATTTGCTCATAAAAATGTAATCTTTAGCATCCTTTGCTCATAAAAATGTAATCTTTATGTTAAAGGTGCATCCTTTGCACCTAAAAGCCCCCATTTTACGTCAAAAATGCATCTTTTGCACATAAAAATCATGTCTTTATCATAAAGGTGAATCCTTTGCATCTAAAACCCATCTTCATGCATCCTTTGCATCAAAGATCATCTTTTTATCATCAAATTAGCATCCCTTGCTTCCAAAATGTAATCTTTGTGCATCCTTTGCATCCTTTGCATATTAAATATTATTTTCCCCATAAAAATGCATCCTTTGCATAAAAATCATGTCTTTATATAAAAATGCATCCTTTGCAAATTAAATGCATCCTTTGCAATCCAAAAATGTCATCTTTTCACTAAAAATGTCATTTTTACATGCATTCCCCCATGTCCCCATTAGCAACCTTGGAACGGACCGGTGTAAAGATCCTATCTTTACATCGTTTCTTCCATTAAAGGTGTCACAATCTCTTTAGAAAGGGATAAAACCTTGAACCTACATCTCCGATTATCACTTAAGACGAGCGTGAAGCACATATATAAGCTCAATCGTCTTAAGGTGTAGGATTGATGGGCTAAGGTCACTCCTTTCCTAAAGAACCTCATTTTGAACTATAAAAGGGAGTCCTTCTCTTGATCACGCAAGTCCCGAGGTTAAAAAGCGATGATCACAAGTCCAAGGTGAGGACGGGATCCAAATCCTGAATACATAAAATCCAAGAAATCTCGAGCGACAACCAATAAATGGTTTGTACGTCCGGAAGACAACTTGGGACATTCCCTCCCCTTTTATTCAAACACATGCACACAAGAAAGCACGTAAGCAAGTACGATAAACGGAATCTAGGGAGACTTGCTACGGCAAGGCACCTTGGGTGAACGACGATCCGTTCCTCCCAAAGGGTAACTTAACCTCCGAACCCATAAAAACCTTTTTTTCAAAGTTTTGAGGAAATCAAAATGGTGTGGCGACTCCGTTTTTCAAATTAAACCGGATGTCTTCAAACTCGCGTGAATCCAAATTTGGGCACACATTCACAGTTTGGCGACTCCGCTGGGGACCTCCCAAAGGAGAAAAGCTTTCATTTTCAAAATAAACGATACCCGGTATATAGGTGGAAACCATTTAACCTTCCTGTATCGCTCCCTAACCCGGGGCTTGGGATAAACGGTGGTTTAACAATCCCACGTACCGGTATCACTTTTCGAAAAAAAAAAAGTAAAAGAAAGCTTTTCCCTTTGAGCGGGTTAGACTCCCATCGCGGATTTCGTTTATCTTGCTTGCTTTCTTTGCCTTGCATTGCATCATTTGCATCTTGGGATTTGTGCATACTTTGAACTGAAAGCCTTCTCAAGGCTAAAAGGTGCCTAAAAAATTCGGGAAACAACCTGAAATAGCAAAGGAGTGGAACACGGAAAATTGATCCATGCGGTCGTACGGCTCAATCCTCCTTGGATTCGGCCAGGGCGGCCTCGTGGCAATTCCACCGGGAAAAATTGAGGTTAATCTGGCAGCGGCCTTGGCGGCTTGGGGCTATTCGGTTCAAGGCGGATCGGGGCTCCCGAGAAAATTTACGTGCCTTATTTGTTGCATTTTCCCCGTCCCAAAATCATTCCTTTAAAAACACATTTATGAAAATCTCTGTTTTAACTAAAAAGGAACATTTTTAGGAGACCGCACACTACGCGCACCTTATATATTCCTGTACACTTTGCACGCACGTCCCTTTAAACCCGGGGTGGTTTTCGAGTGCGATCACGGACGACCTTACGATGCTCCCAGGGCGCGCACGGAATCACCCCAAACTCCCCATGGCAGCCCGTGTCAACCAATGCACAGTCCGTGTCACACGTTTCAAAAAACCGTGACTTTTGGTTGGTTTTTGGTCTAATCCGTGTCATATAGCCCAGTTGCATATCCCCGTAAAGGTCAAGCCTTAGTTCATAACGGAAGTCAAGATCTTTCACTCAAGCGAAACTCCGCCAAAATTCCGACAAGGAAAAAAATCGGTAGAATCTTGACTCCGACATTGACTTTGACCTTGACCCGCACGGAATGCGTAAGAGTCGAGACCGAGTCCTTGCCGAAAATCCAAGAGATCTTTCGCTCAAGCGAAGCTCTGCCAAAATTCCGACAAGGAAAAATTGGCAAGATCTTGACCCGGCATTGACTTCGATTTTGACTGACGCACGGCGTATGCAACGAAGTTCAATGTGACACTGTGTCATCCGGCTTTTACCGCCCGACCCATGCCGATTATCTTCTCGGACATTACCGAAAAGTCAAAACGTCAATCGCGCAAGCGAATTACGAGAAATTCTATCAAATTTGAAAGACGAGACTTTCCCGGTATTGCCTTGACTATAATTCGCATCGCTCGTGCGTTAAAAGTTCCTATGACCCGCTAGACCCGTTAGGAGCGTTCTTTTCTCTCGGTCGGTGGGATCCGCGTGCCCTATAGGACCCTCGCCCGGGGCTGTCCACCCTGGGAGGTCGAAATACAGGTGGAATACGAGGGGCTTATAGACGTAGTGATGGAACCCACTGATCCAGGATCTAGAGTAGTTGCGAAAAAGAAGGACAGAACCCCTTTTCCAACCAAATAGAAATTAATAAAAGACACTGTTTTAAGTAAACTGGAAGATTCCTAATTTGCATATTGCTTGAGCCTTCAGCCTAAACACCTACCCCGAGTCTAAACCTCTCCTATCCCTTTCCCGCAGCGAGAAAGAAGTGAGTGAGAGCACCGGTACAGCAGTTTGTCGGCATAAAAATCTCAAGTAACCCATTAAAGTCTTCAAGCCTTAGCTTTCCAGTGTCAGAATGGCCAACATGGTGATCAACAATGGTAATGACTAAGCAGTCGGAGAAGCCATTCCAGCTCAGCCCAGGCCCCACATCTGGTATGATGTATGTGATTGTGAAGACTGTCTAGAATATGAATATCAAGAATGGATCAATGAAGACGCTCCTTCAAGGAAGAAGAAGAAGAGGAAGTCCACGCAGCAGAAATTAAAGGAAAGGTATGAAGCCGGGGACAAGAGCGTGGGAACTCTAGGGGAGCCTTCAGGCAAGTTTGACTACTACGTCAGTTATGCCAAGGAGCCCGCCAAGGAACCCGTCATTCAAAGCACAGTCCAGCCTGACATCCCTGTGATCAGTGACCCTCTTGAAGCAGAGAATTCCGAATTCGTTGTCATCATAAAGTTCAATGAGAAGCTAGCAGATCTAGAAGCAGAATACAGGAAACCCATAGAATACGTAGCCAATCAAGGAAGAATCAAGATCCCTTCTGAAGAAGACTTCATTGGCATTATCCAGGCCAACCCTCCTGTTGGCTACACTGACAAGGTCGTAGTGTCCAAGATCACTAAAGAGAAAATGAGTTATCAGCAGTGCATTGATAAGATGAGTCAGACTCTTTAGTCAATGAGTCCAGTTGTCACGTACGAGCTCGCCGAGAGATTGCATCAAGCTACTCTTGCTCCTCTCACCATCTTTCCACGATACCGGCCTGTCAATGATTTCCGACAAGTTTTTGATCAGTTTGAAGTCTCCAACTTTCTGAAGAATACTGACAAGACTGCTACTCCCCAGGGCAACAGCAGGAGAGAGTGAACCCCAGTTCAACCCGCGTCAAACACTTCGAGTCAATAAGTAGTGTAGGGTCCAGAGTCAGTAGGGTCAAGAGTCAGCTGAGTCAGGAATCTTTGAATTCCAGTCCTCTGAGTCATCTGAAGGCCTCACGCCTGAGGATTATGAATATGTAATCGATGTCATCTTTCCTCTTGCTTTGAATGAAATGACAGATCTTTCTGATTATCCCTTTATTGCCAACTTAACAAATAATAAATTAACTCAAAACTTAACAACAGTTAATAATGAATCATTTGAACAAGATGCAAACACACTAAACGAACAATACATTAAAGAAATCTTTAAGCAGGTTACAGAAAAAAAGGAAAACCGGGCCCAAGCTGCCGAGGAGGTTTTGACAAGTGTTAACTTGGGTACTGTCGAGGAACCTAAAGAGACACAGATTGGAAGCTTCTTCCAGGGGGTTGAACGGGACAGACTGGTTAATCTGCTCAGAGAATACATGGACGTCTTTGCGTGGTCGTACAAGGATATGCCGGGCTAGACAGTTCAATAGGTGAGCACAGAATCCCTCTAGCACCCGATGCTAAGCCAGCAAAGCGTAAATTGAGGAAAATCAAGCGAGTGGTCTCTACGAGGTCAAAGAAGAAATTGAGAAGCCACTGCGGGTAGGATTCATCGAGTCATCGAATATCCGACAGGGGTGTCCAATATTGTGACCGTCACCAAGGCCAATGGGAAGGTGCGTCGTGTAGATTTCCGGGATCCGAACAAGGCCAGCCCCAAAGACGATTACCCCTTGCCAAACATAGACATCCCGCGTGGACTCCACCGCCAACTACGAAGTCAAATCCTTCGTTGATGGCTTTGCTGTGCTACAACCTGCATCAAGATGGCCGAAGAAGACCAAGAAAAGACGGCCTTCACCACACCGTGGGGAACTTATCGCTATACGCAATGCCATTTGGGCTCAAGAACGCCGGGCTACTTATCAAAGCGGCGGCGACCGCGCTTTTTCATGACATGATCCACAAGGAGATTGAGGTCTACGTAGACGACATGATAATCCACTCTAAAGGCGAGGATGGGCAGCACTTTGTTGACTCCGCGAAAGTTCTTCGAGAGACTGAGGCAGCATTCCATGAGACTAAACCCCGCCAAATGCACCTTCGGAGTGACAAGGGGAAAAGTGCTTGGGTACATGGTCACGGAGCGAGGTATCAAAGTCGACCCCCGAAAGATCAAAGCCATTATGGACATGAGGCCACCTCAAACCTGCAGAAGTCAAAAGCTTTATGGGCAAACCGCAAAGACATCGCCGCTTCACAACCGGTTGACCACTATGTGCGAGCCCATCTTCAAGCTCATGAAGAAGAATGTAGATACGAGTGGACCGAAGAATTCCAGGATGCCTTTGACTGCATCAAAGCATACTTAGTACATCCTCCAAGACTATGCCCCCACATAGACAGAAACCTCTTCTGCTCTATCTCACTGTCACTGATACGGCAGTTGGGGCTATGCTTGCTCAGGAGAAGAAAGACTCTCGGGTAGAGAATGCCATTTACTTTGTCAGCCGGAAGCTACAGGGAAGTGAGCTCAATTACTCAGCATGTGAAAAGACTTGTGCAGGACTGGTCTGGGTAGTCGGCAAGTTGAAGCATTATATGCAAGCCCACCCTGTGAATTTGGTCTCAAAAATGGACCCCATCAAGTACATCTTTGATAAACCTTCCCTTTCGATGCGTCTAGCAAAGTGGTCCTTCTTCTTAGCAGAGTACGACATCAACTATGTGACCAGAAAGGCCATCAAGGGTCAAGCATTGTCAGACCACCTGGCGAACTTCCCCAGTAATGAGGACCGCGGGCCTGAACCCCAATTCCCAGATGAAGGGATCTTCGCAGTCGAGCCCGAAAGCCGATGGCAGCTATTCTTTGATGGAGCTGCTAACAAAAGAGGAAATGGCATAGGGATGCTACTGGTCGATCCGAAAGATGAGCACACTCCCATAGCCCTTAAGTTGAACTTCCCTGCCACGAACAATGTTGCCGAGTACGAAGCCTGCATTGCTGGTTTAGAAGCTGCCCTAGAGAGGAATGTCAAGGAGCTCAAAGTTTATGGAGACTCAGCCCTGATCATCAACCAGGTCTCCAACAAATGGAAGACTGTCGACCCTAATCTTCAGCGGTATCATGCCCATATGGAGGAGTTGGATCGGACAGTTCGTAGAAGTGACTTTCCACTACTTGCCAAGGGAAAAGAACAGATTCGCAGATGCCCTAGCTACTCTAGCCTCACTGGTAGAGATCCCCGAGGGAAAAGCCATAAAACCCTTCAGAGTGGGTATAAGAGAAGCCCCGGCCTTACGTTGTGAAGTAGACTTGGGACCCGAGCCTATCAAGGAACCCTGGTACAATCAAATTTACCAGTTCCTCAAAGATGGAGAGTCAGCTTTCAGAGATGAAGAAGGCAGACCGAAAGAAGGTGTCAAAGCCAAGAGCTTGCAAGCCCTGAAAAGGTTGGTCTCCCATTATGTCATTCTAGGAGGCAACCTGTACAAAAAGCGGTACCAAAGACCACTCCTCTTGTGCATCACTCAAGAAAGGGCCAGAGAGTTGATGACTGAAGTCCACAATGGTCCCTGCGGTCCTCATATGAATGCTAGAGCCCCGATGCAAGTGATCCTCGAATGGGTTACTACTGGATTTCCATGGAGACAGATCGTGTTCAAAGATGTCCGAGCGTGCGACAAATGCCAACAGTTTGCCAACCTCAACCATCTCCCACCTCATGACCTGTACTGCATGACGACTCCTTGGCCGTTTACAACTTGGGGTATTGACGTGATAGGGAAGATAGCCCTGCCAGGAAGCAATGGGCATGAATTTGTGTTAGTAGCTGTCGACTACTTTACCAAGTGGGTAGAGGCCAAGTCCTACAAAGTCCTCACTTCCAAGAGGGTGGCCCAGTTTATCAAGGAAAACATAATGTGTAGATATGGGGTGCCCAATGAGATCATTTCCGATAATGGGTCGCACTTTGAAGGAGACTGCGATAGGTTACTGTCAGAATTCAGAATCACTCGCCACAAGTCATCCCCATACAGACCTCAGACTAACGGAGCCGTGGAAGCTGCTAATAAGACGCTCGAACGGATTATCCGGAAAATGGCCACCCGTGGTCGTGACTGGCCCGAAAAGCTACACCTAGCACTCTGGGGCTACAGGACGTCTGTCAGAATAGCCACATGAGAAACTCCTTTTGCCCTAATCTACGGGATGGAAGCAGTGTTACCAGTGGAGTTAGAAATCCCGTCATTAAGGATCCTCCTGAAAAACAGTGTCAACGAAGTAGAATGGCTACGTAGCCGGCATGATGAGTTGGCCCTGTTCGATGAAAGAAGACTAAAGGCCATGGAGCACACCCGAGCCTACCAGAGGCGAATGACCAGAGCATTCGACAAAAAGGTCAAGGCCAGGGACATCAAAGAGGGTGACTTAGTGTTGAAAGTGAAGCCCCCTACCAGAGACAACCCCCTGGGAAAATGGGAACCCGTTTGGATCGGCCCGTATGTGGTGCAGAAGATACTATCGGGAGGAGCCATGAAACTTGCAGACCTGGATGGAAATCCTTTTGTCCACCCAGTCAACGGCGATAAGCTTCGAAGGTACTATGTATATAAAAAAAAAACAATATAAAAAAAAGAAAAAAATCTTAGTGCAAAAAGAGTAATACCAAGCTAGGCTGAAAAACACCAAAAAGGGCGGTCTAGGCAAAAAACAGGGTTGCACATAAAAAAAATCTTAGTGCAAAAAGAGTAATGCCCAGCTAGGCTGAAAACCCAAAAAGGGCGGTCTAGGCAAAAAACAGGGCTGCACATAAAAAAAAGGAAAAGAGTTCACCAGGATGAACTATGAAGACCTGAGCCCCTTAGTCTTTCTTGTAAAAGGGAAACGTAGGCATCCATTTATGGTTCGGTCTAAATAATAAAAAGGGCGATTAAGTTTCCATGAAATGCGTCCTAAACAATAATAAAGGATAATCAAGTTTTCATAAAACGGGTCCTACTCAATAAGACATTTGAAGTTTCCATGAAATTGTGTCTTGATTAATTTCTAAGATAATATTTCTTGTTCATTACAAGTTAAAAACTTCTTGATGAGTTCAAGCACGGTCTACTCTTGACTCTGCTAGCCTGCTACAAAGATCTAAAATACAATAAAATGCCTAATAAACTACTGTGTTTGCAAATGGCAATGAGGGAATCCTAAGAAAAGATCTGTCAGTCGTCATTCGCTGAGTCTTCTTTGGTTTTCTTCCCTTTACCTCGACCCCGTCGAGTTTTCTTTCTCTTCTTCTCTATGATGTCGGTCTCCCTCATCCCGATCTCCGGTATCCTCACTGGAGCCTCCATCAAACCTGTGTCAATAAGTGCCCTCGCTACTCGGGCACGAGTCCGCACGTCCTCCCTCTCGAGCCTCACCAAGGGAGCAACTTCGTAAAGCCTCTTGTACCGAGCCTCCATATCTTTAATAAGGTCACCCGACCGGTTATGGCGACTCGCCTTAGCTTCGCCTCCCTCGTAGTCCTACTCGAGTCGCAGCCGCCTCAATAAAGCCTGACGTCTCTCTCCCAAGATGACCTGAGTCGCTCCCGTCTCCCTCTCGTACCATTCCAAGTAGACAGTGGTCAAGATGGTACTCTTCCTGCTCCTAAAGATAGCCCTGGGCGGGAAAGCATTGTATGTCCAAGCCCTCGAGAAGAATGAGAAGCTGGCTGGATCCCTCATAGCTAATGGCACCACCTCCATGGTACGGATGTCCTCCCAATCGCCCAACGGCTCCTGTAAGGTCCCGAACTGCCTGGACACCAAGCAGGGTATGTAGAAGGATGACAAGCATAACCCTGGGACCCTCACTATATAGGACTCCTGAAATATCCTCCTAGTCTGCAACCTCCAGTGCGGTACCCACCAGCGAATGTCTGAAGTGGATAGCCTAGCCATCATCAGCTCCCAATCACCCTGGCCCTGCTGCCTAGGCAAACCTCTCCGAGAAATCACCCAAGGGCACTGAGTCGGCAAAGCCCCTAGCCTCTCCTGCAGCCATAAAGTCAGCACAGCCGGACTCCCAGACCTCATGAAACGGTCTCCTCTAGCCATCCTATCGATGCCATGAAGGGTCTCACCCAAAACCAGTGGGACAATGTCCTTCCCAGCCCTGCAATCTCTGACCATGTCCAAGAGACCGCCATGACAGATCCCCACAGACTCAGCAGTGAACAGAGCCAAAAATACGCAGAGGATAAAGGCATCCATAGCCACCGTGGTCGTAGCCATATCCGGAGACCCAAACCTGCCCGGGATGTCAGAAAGGTCAATCCTGTCCGGAGCAATCATCATCCTCTCAGCCTCTCCCAGAGAAATCTGCAGAAAAGATGCAAGCTTTGCCGCCACCGGCACATCTTCGATCAGAGGAATCGATATAGCCTCAATTTCGGGACCCCCAATCAAGGCTCGGAAGTCTTCATGCGTTGGGACAATCTCATTGTAAGAAAAGCAGTAAACGTGTCTCCGGACGTCCCAAAACCTTGCTGCTGCTCTCAAAAGGTCCCAATCGGGCGGGAGATCCCTCAAATGCCATAAAGACTTGAT
This sequence comes from Adenophora triphylla var. japonica, assembly GCA_022495995.1. Taxonomy (NCBI): domain Eukaryota; kingdom Viridiplantae; phylum Streptophyta; class Magnoliopsida; order Asterales; family Campanulaceae; genus Adenophora; species Adenophora triphylla. The sequence goes on along the minus strand of JAFEMH010006752.1, from coordinate 50,149 downwards.
CTTGAAGGTAGAATCAAACAGCCCCTTGTGAGATTGAAAGTTGTATCTCACCCAAGACTGAAGATCGGACAGAAAACGGTCTCTCTTCCCCCTTTGCAATCTAGCGGGCTTCTCCATTGTAAAATGATCAAAGATGGTGTCTTTAGGTCCAATATGTGCTCTGGGAACAGTTGGGGCAAGTCTAAGTTGAAAATGAAATGAAATGGCCAAGCCTTGGTTTTATTCTAAAAATAACCACCTGACAGGAACCGTGAGCCGCACGGCCTCATTTGCTCCAGACCATGCCGCACGGCCTCATTTGCCTCGATGTAAATGGCAAATGCAGCAACCAAGTTGCTGCCCAAAGGAGTTTTTCACCCCACTTTTTCAACTAAAACTCCGTACAAAAGCATGTCCAAAGACCATCCAAGCGCTTATATATCATTATATATCATTTTAGCCTGGCCAAATTTCTCCCGATTCCAAGCAAAAAAATGCCCCGAGGCTCAAGTAATATGCAAATTAATAAAGCATAAAATAGAAAAGTAAATAAAACAGTAGTACATTGTTTTCGCCCCATCGGCGCCCAAATAAAGCAAAAAATAAACAAAATGTGCATAAAACTTGTTCATTGTTTGTTTTTCTTCCTAAATCAACTCTAGAGACCTCCTAGGCCTTCGATCCTTCCTCATCGCTACTCAACTCATAGACACTTGCCTCTCTCATCAAATCCTCCGCGCCGCTCACATCAGAAAGATGGACGTTCTCGTGCTCGTACTCAGCCAGCTGCTCCAAGATGTCAGCATTGGGTCCCCGTCCCCGAGGCATGGCGCTAGAAGAGTACTCTGAAGCCGATGAGGTGGATGCCGTGCTCCCAACGTGCCTTCTCTTGTGCCCGGGCTCCTGCACGTTCGTTGCCGCCTTTGAAGTGCAGGCCAGCTTCCTCAGAAGGGACCGGCACACGTCCTTCCAGCCCCTATTCTGCCTGACCAACCTGTCGTAAGTGCGAGCTGGAACCTGAGAAAAAGAGAAGAAAATCTCAGGAAATCTCTAAATTGCAAAAAGCAAAGAAATCTGAAAGAAAAGGGAAAAGACCCTAAAAGTGTACTTACAGTGCTGTCCGGCGGCAGAGTATACTGGGGCTCCCTAGTGTCGGGGACAGGTATCCTCAACCTCCTTGGTACTCCGTGGACCACATAAGAAAGATGAGCAGGAGGGATCGGCGGATCAGAAGGCTCGGCCTCCCCATATCCCTGAGTGACAGCTAGCTTCACTAGCTTCTGTGGCGTCCTCAGTCGCTGCTCCACAAACACAGCATATGGGGTATCCAGATCAAAGTACTCCTCAGCTGCTATGCCTCCCTGGTATCTAGCAATGTCGTCCTCCGACCAATCTCTAGGCTGCAGCATCCGTGCTGGAGGATCATGAGGGGTAATGGCATCCAGTGGAGGGATATGGCCATGCTGCCTAGAAAATCGATCCCCCAGATAGATGACATCACATGTCAGCCCGGTCAACCACCGCCTCTGCCTCGTCACCTCCACGGCCTCTCCTAGCAGAATCTTCGGGTACCTTCCCCAAGGATAAAAGTCCACTCCGTCGTTCCCATCCCTGTTGATAACCGGCCTCACCATCTTGTAATCAAAGGTGATCCGGGTCTTCCCGGTGAACTTATCTTTCGCATCTCCCTTCCAGCGGACCATAGCGGGAAAGATGGTAGCATCGCTCTGTTGGTTCCACGGAAAGAACCTGATCACCTCACAAAACCAGACCTGCATGTTCAAAACATCAAAAAAGGTTATTTTCTCTCATAAAAAGTCTCAAAGACAGAAAGTAAAAGAGAAAGGAAAGTGAGACTACCTCAAGAGCAAAGGAGAAACAATCCATGGAGGCAGCCTTATTCCGGCTGTACAGATCCAGGGAGAAGTATAGCTCCGCCAATCCGGCCTCACCCCATGAGACCGTCCCAATCCCATCCACATCCTCCAGAGATTCGAGGAGGCAAGTCATAGCCAGAGTCCCAGAATTGGCAAAGATGGTGACTGACAGCATCAACCACACAATGGCTCTAGCAAGCTGGTGGGCAGTCACCTCACTAGCAGCAAAGTCCCGCATGCAGCCTCGGGATCGCCACCTCGACGTTCCTCGTCTCCATTCCGAGCCCCTCGGGAATAAGCTCAAACCCAATCAAAGCTCTAAATTCCTCCGCCGTGATATGATCCCTCCAAGTCACAAAGCCTCCCGTGAACCGTAAGCCCGTGATAGCAAGGAAATCGGCCTGAGTCACCGTAAGCTCCCCGCCTAAGGTGAAAGATGTGGGTGGTGTCCCACCGTAACTCGTATAGGGCCTGGACCAAGCCCTTGCTCTTGGAGGTAATGTGAATACCTCGCGATGGCCTCAATGAACATATCCAGCCGCAGCCCTCACCACCGCTTAGGGTTCGCCCCATTCTTCTCAAAATCGTGCATCCTCTCGCCATAGCCTCGACCGCAATCTCAGAAGGCCCCCTAGACTTGTTCTCCTGTAGACAAGCACATCAAAAGAAATGTGTCAGTCTTTTTCAAAAAAGCATGCATATATTCAAAAGTGCACATACTTTCAAAAGAAAAAGCATCCAATAAAATTTTTCTAGCATCCTTTGCGTGGAAAACGTGTCTTTCATCACTTGAAACACATCATGTCAAGCACATTGTTCTCCTAAACACAAAATCACAATTTTCAAAATTATTTGCACATAAGCATTAATTTTTTCTCAAAAATGGCATGCATGAATCCTTTTCATCATCCAAAATTCCGTTTTCTCATCTATGACCTAGTTCTAGCACATGCAAGAACTCCGTCACCTCTTAGACAATTATCCCTCTTACTTTTATTTTCAAAAAAAAAGTGAGTCATTCTCATTATTTTTGTCAAATAAATTGCACATGCATGTTCTTTCATCTTCTTAGCCTCATAGGTTAATCATTAATATTTCAAAATCATCACCAAAAATCCTAGGAAAATTCGAGAAATTCCTAAAACTCGAGTCAAGCCCTAGAACCAATCAAAATCCAATCAAAATCGACGAAATTGAGCAAATTAAGAATGCTTACCCCAACCGATTGAGGATTCGTGGATTTGTGCTCCCTCCTATCCGGATAAAGCTCCGATGGAGGTGTAAGGAAGTCATACTTCCTCTCCGTACGGACAAGCTCCTTCCTCCTCCTCCGAGCGGCCTCGGAGATGTTCCTCCTCGCTTGCCTTGGCATTTGATTCCCCTCCGGATCCATTCCTAATCAGTAGAGGCAAAGGAAATTGAAGGATTTTGGAAAAATTCTCTCCCTCCTCTCTCTCTTCCTCGGCAGTCTTGGGCGGCAATAATACCCAGTCCCCGTTCAAATTCTGTTTTAAATAATCTGGAAAAATCAGGCTTCTAGCCGTACGGCTTCTTTTGCCTCCCTCTCATGCCGGGCGGCTTCTGTCGCTCTGAGCAGAAATTACCTCTTTGCCCCTGGACTTTCCACTTGGGCATATAATTCCTGTTATCCTTTAACTAGGATAACGTCGTTTTCAGAAGACATCATTTATCTCCTTATGCAAATAGACTTTCTTCCCCAGTCGCCTCCGTTACTTCCGTTATAACGGAATGATGCTAGGTGACAACCTCCGAATAGTCAGAATTCCAAACTTTAGCTACCTCTATCTCACAGATAGTGAAGTACGCTCAAGTTCTCCTAACTTTAGCTACCTCTATCACAGGTAGTGAAGTATGCTCAAGTTCTCCAAACTTTAGCTACCTCTATCACAGATAGTGAAGTACGCTCAAGTTCTCCAAACTTTAGCTACCTCTATCTCACAGATAGTGAAGTACGCTCAAGTTCTCCTAACTTAAGCTACCTCTATCTCACAGATAGTGAAGTACGCTCAAGTTCTCCTAACTTTTGCTACCTCTATCACGAATAGAGAAGTACGCTCAAGTTCTCCTAACTTTAGCTACCTCTATCACAGATAGTGAAGTACGCTCAAGTTCTCCTAACTTTTGCTACCTCTATCACGAATAGAGAAGTACGCTCAAGTTCTCCTAACTTTAGCTACCTCTATCACAGATAGTGAAGTACGCTCAAGTTCTCCAAACTTTAGCTACCTCTATCTCACAGATAGTGAAGTACGCTCAAGTTCTCCTAACTTTAGCTACCTCTATCACAGATAGTGAAGTACGCTCAAGTTCTCCAAACTTTAGCTACCTCTATCACAGATAGTGAAGTACGCTCAAGTTATCCAAACTTTAGCTACCTCTATCTCATAGATAGTGAAGTACGCTCAAGTTCTCCTAACTTTAGCTACCTCTATCTCACAGATAGTGAAGTATGCTCAAGTTCTCCAAACTTTAGCTACCTCTATCTCACAGATAGTAAAGTACGCTCAAGTTTTCCAAACTTTAGCTACCTCTATCACGGATAGTGAAGTAAGCTCTAGTATCCAGTCAGGTGACAACCTCCATTAATTATCAAAACTTCAAGGATCCTAGACATCGTTCCTAACCTATCTAGTGATGCTTGAACTACGATCAAGGCTTGATTCCTCCGGGATACGTAGGTAGCCTTTAATAAAAGGTCCATCCATCCGACCGCAGTGGTCACCCTTTTTCCATCATCGCTCCTCAGTGGTGAGGTAGCCTTTCATAAAAGGTCCAACCATCCGACCGCAGTGGTCACCCTTTTGTCATTCATCACTCTTCAGTGGTGAAATAGCCCCTCATAGAAGTCCAGATATCCGACCACATCGGTCACCTCTAGCATATCCCCAGTAGGATCAATTGCTCGACCTCTTAGGTCACTTTCTCTTCTAATTTTCCCCGGCAAGAGACCAGTTTCTCTCCGCCATTCCCCTGCGGATCTTTTCTGAACTACGGCTCGGCTTAATTCCTCCGGGATACGTAGGTAGCCTTCCAGAGGTTCAGCCACTCGACCACTTTGATCACCTAATCCGTCTCGGCATTCGCCAGATTGGATCCTTTTCTATCGACAACCCCACTTGCCCTGCAAGTGACGTTGCCGAGGGGCTTCTGTAAGTACCCAAATCTGGCTCATGCCTTCTGGTTAAGCTTCCCGGCAATTTCGGTAAGTTTCCCGGTAATTCCCCGGACTTTCCTAGAGTTCCGGAACAATTCCGAAACTGTTCCAAAACATTTAAGGGCTGAAGGGAATGCTTGGTAATTAAGAAACACGTTTTTCTTAATCCAAGAATCCTTCTAGAATTGCCACCTTGCATGATTCTAGAAACATGCTGAGTCACACAGGATAATGCCGCACGGCTGCATTAGCCAAGGACCTCTAGCCGCACGGCTTCATTAGCCTTATCCAGACTGCCTATAAATAGAGCCCTCCTCTACCCATTTTACACACAACAATCAGAGTATTACCAGCATAAAAACTCTCTCAAAACACTCCACGAAGATCAGGAAGTTGAAGGTGCCAAGAAGCCACCCCCCTCCTCCTTGAAGCCTCCAAAAGTTGGTCCTACCGCTAGGCAAAACCCCAAGAAGAAGAGGCCACCACCATTGGTAACCCCTCACTCCTTTACCTTGCATGATGCTTGTCTATATGATTTAATTGCTCATTGCATGCATATATTGTCATTATCTTGCTTGGGACTTGGCATTTATCATTAAAGATCCTATCTTTATCATATCCCCTTCCCCCCTTTGCATCCTTTGCATGAAATAGGCATCATTTGCTCATAAAAATATAATCTTTAGCATCCTTTGCTCATAAAAATGTAATCTTTATGTTAAAGGTGCATCCTTTGCACCTAAAAGCCCCCATTTTACGTCAAAAATGCATCTTTTGCACATAAAAATCATGTCTTTATCATAAAGGTGCATCCTTTGCATCTAAAACCCATCTTCATGCATCCTTTGCATCAAAGATCATCTTTTTATCATCAAATTAGCATCCCTTGCTTCCAAAATGTAATCTTTGTGCATCCTTTGCATATTAAATATTATTTTCCCCATAAAAATGCATCCTTTGCATAAAAATCATGAATTTATATAAAAATTCATCCTTTGCAAATTAAATGCATCCTTTGCAACCCAAAAATGTCATCTTTTCACTAAAAATGTCATTTTTACATGCATTCCCCCATGTCCCCATTAGCAACCTTGGAACGGACCGGTGTAAAGATCCTATCTTTACATCGTTTCTTCCATTAAAGGTGCCACAATCTCTTTAGAAAGGGATAAAACCTTGAACCTACATCTCCGATTATCACTTAAGACGAGCGTGAAGCACATATATAAGCTCAATCGTTTTAAGGTGTAGGATTGATGGGCTAAGGTCACTCCTTTCCTAAATAACCTCATTTTGGACTATAAAAGGGAGTCCTTCTCTTGATCACGCAAGTCCCGAGGTTAAAAAGAGATGATTACAAGTCCAAGGTGAGGACGGGATCCAAATCCCGAATACATAAAATCCAAGAAATCCCGAGCGACAACCAATAAATGGTTTGTACGTCCGGAAGACAACTTGGGACATTCGCTCCCCTTTTATTCAAACACATGCACACAAGAAAGCACGCAAGCAAGCACGATAAACGGAATCTAGGGAGACTTGCTACGGCAAGGCACCTTGGGTGAACGACGATCCGTTCTTCCCAAGGGGTAACTTAACCTCCGAACCCATAAAAACCTTTTTTTCAAAGTTTTGAGGAAATCAAAATGGCGTGGCGACTCGGTTTTTCAAATTAAACCGGATGTCTTCAAACTCGCGTGAATCAAAATTTGGGCACACATTCACACCTTTGCAACCTTGGCTTTAAGGGAAAATACCATACTTTCTTCATCGCTACCTGCTTGGGAAGTTTATTCTTGCCACTTGTTTCCGCACCTTCACCGCTACCCCCTTCTTCTTGTTGCTTATATCTAGAGGCTCCACAAATTTCACATTTAGTAAGTTTTTCAGTTTCATTTCGAAATAACATACAATGATTAATGCACGCATCCCATGTTTTATAACTGAAACCTAAATCTGCAGTCATCTTGTATGCCTCACGATAGGAACTTGACACTTTTGCTGACTGAGGCAATGCCCTAATTAAATTTTTTAATAAAGAAGTAAATCTCTTATAGGCCACTCGATAATTAGCCTTCCAGTACATAAGTTCTACAATAAATGAGAGTACTGTAAACTTATAACACCCTTCCCACAAGGCTTGATCAGCATCTCTCAAAAGTCTAAGAAACTTTGCGGTGGCTGCATCTGATTGTACGATTTCTTTAATTCCTGGCTGGTTACTATCCGGCATACCCATCCCTTCATGTACCATTCGCCTCATACAATCTTGCACGCCCAATTCAATTTCAATGCCATCTTCAATTGTCCTATCATTATTATCATTCTTATACGCCGAAATGTACTCTTCCCCATGCCTAGTCCAATTCTTGTAATCTTTTTGAAATCCCACTTCAATACAATGTGATTTCACGGTTGAACGGTCTTTTTGGTAACGATTTGCACATTTTTTACAAGGACAATATATTTCTTTAGCACCAACAGACTTTTTTGAGAATGCAAAATCGAGGAAGTTGTCAATCCCAGACATATACTCATTTGAAATCCAGTTACCCAAATCAATCCAACTTTTGTCCAATATGACTTGATATTTTTAACGTTAAAATACAACCTATATATAAGACCGAGAGACACAAATTTTAGAATAAAAATAAACTCATAAACAAACATAGTCTAAATATGTACAACTTTTGGCTCGATAGATAATATACATTGTTGAAGCCTAGCCTATTAGTCGAGCTTGGGCCCATGATATAGTATAACCCCATGACAACATTCATTCGTTCTCTCTCACAAGCCCCCCCCCCTAATTGAGAAGCTAATAATATGTAACGTGATATAAATGATTCATGTAGTAGCATTAAGGGATGATTTCAAATCTAATGACTAGCTAAATGAGCGTCGATCTTTTTTATTTTGAGAGACATTTTGGAATAGTTGCTTTAAGGGTATTCTAGTGGACCACTTTTGTAAGCTTTTCTTCTCAATAAATCTAGTTACCAATCCTAACTCCCACCACCACCTAGACACACATGCATGCCAACAAAAATATCTATTACAACAGTGGACAGAGAGTGACATACACTCACATATAGGAGGGAGGGAGAGAGAGATACCCTAAGAACAGTAGTTCTTTTGTTGAGCACACATGAATAGACTAATCCAAAGAATTCAACTCTTACAAGAGCAGGTGGCAGATACGACTCAATAAGATGCTCGAGATACATGGTTTAGACACAAACAAATAACACTCTAGAATGAAGCAGCTCTCCAATGTGCTTATTTGTTGAGCACACATGTATAGGGTCAATACTCAATACTCAATATGAAGCAGCAAGTCAGTAACATGGCAGCCAGTACACCAAATGAATGCTTACAAACAATACACAGTACCAATTCAAAACCAGTCATGCACAATAACTCATTAATTTATGCTAAACCATACAAAATAAAATTAACAAGTTGTTTATATTGACATTTGATTAACCTTATGGATGGGTTTTACGCAACTCTCTCCAATTAGTTGTTCTTAACAAGTTCAATTCTGGATGGAAAGACTGTCTCATTTATAGTATCCTAGTTTAAACTGCCACAGGGGAATCACCTGCTTATTATATAGTATAATTTTGTTGCATTGAATGTTTATGTGAAAAGTTAGGAACCTAATAATGTGCCACAATATGTCCTTGAGATTCAAATTTGTTTTGGGTTCGTCACAGATTGACAACCTTTAGGAACTAGTGAAAGCAAAGAAATGTTGAACTCTGCTGGGAGTTTCTCTTTGTTTTTCAAAAATAAATTCAGATACAACAACATCAACATAGTACCAGTGACAGCAACAACAACAACATCAACAGCAACAACAACAACAGTAACAGCAACAACAACAACAACAGCAACAGCAACAACATATCACACCACCAAGAACAAAATAAAACCAGAAATTAAAAGTAAATCAGAAAAGGGGGAAGAAATGTATACCTGATTTGTTGTTGATCGAAGAAATCACGGTCGCTATGCAGGTCATCGGCGGCATCGCAAATTGCCCTAGAGGAGAGAGAGAGAGAAATTGAACAAGACGTTTCAATAACCCACCACCAAGAACAACAAAACCCAAAAATTAAAATTAAATCAGAAAAGGGGGAAGAAATGTATACCTCGGTCGCTATGGTCACCGTCGGCGTCGCAAATTGCCCTAGAGGGAGAGAGAGAGAAAGATGACAATGGTTTTTGTGCGAACTGAGAGTGGGAAATTTTGGGTTCGCGGTAATTATTAATATTTACGGCAGATATTATACACCGCCGTATATAATTATTGTATTTACGGCGGACGCGTGTCAACCACCGAATATAATGCACTATTTACGGCGGCTACTTAATTACCGCCGTATATAACTTAAATCTCAAATACGTATACGTCAAATATACGGCGGTTGTGTATACCGCCTTATATATTAGTTATATACGGCGGACGCGTGTCTACCGCCGTATATAACTATTATATACGGCGGACGCGTATCATCCGCCGTAAACGAGTGCCGTAAATAATCAACTTTCTTGTAGTGACACATTCATTCCCCACTTAAGAAAAATAAAATAACGACGGAAGCGCAGAGAGAGAAAGAAGATTTAAAAAGATCAATTACCTTACATTGCATAATGTTCGGATAAGGGTTGGTGACGTAGCAGAATACTTAATGATAAATCAATTACTGTTGAATCGCGCACAATTACCAGCAATGAATCTTTAATTTTCGTTGAATTGCTCACGATTACCAAAAAATTGGCATTCAAAAGGAATTGAATCACTTTCAGAAAATAAAGAGTAAACACTCAATATCAAATTTTATTAATCTAAGCTAATTTTCGAAATTACAATTAAAAATAAATAAATCACTATCTTGATCTCCATCATTCTCCCCTGTTTGAAGAAAATTCGCCCTTGAATTTTAAGTATGGCTTTAAACACGTCTTCAAAATGAACTTCATCTTCAAAATTAATGTTATGCCCTTGACGAATTTTAAACTTTATTACCTTTGTAACATTATCCATCCAATCACCTCAATAATGAATTTATGAAGGATCCACAAAATAGAAGAACGAGGGTTATAAGTGTCAAACGGATTGTAACGATGATCAAAGTTTACATCTTCAAACTTCCACATCAATTGATTTTGTGAAAATTCAATATCAATTGTTTTAACACGAATAGGATGAGATGTCATCACTTAACAAATTTCACAATGACACTCATCAAATATAGGAGGATTTGAGCAATCGACAAGAACTTCTGAACTTGAAAATTCGAAAAAAAAAACCCAAAAGAGATCAATTCCCGGACTTAGCTTTTCGGGATCAGATGTACGTTGATCTACGACTCGTGCGATATGCTACTCTAGCACATCCTTCTCACGTTTGTAGGTCTATTCCACAATGGTCTTTCTTCCGCGAACCATTCTTCTTGTATCGAACGAAAGCTCTGATACCAACTAACGTAACATAATACTTAAGGATAAATCAATTATTGTTGAATCGTGCACGATTACCAATAATGGATCTTCAATTCTCATTGAATCGCGCACGAATTAAGAAAAATTGTCATCCAAAATGAATTTAATCACTTTTAGGAAATAAAGAGTAAACACTCAATATCAAATTTTATTAATCAAAGCTAATTTTCGAAATTACAATTGACTTGGGTTTTATAGGACTTCTAAAACTTGGAAATCAAGTCAAACACCTTTAAAAATAACTTTGATCTATATAAAAACCTAAATAAATTATAAAATCTCATATTATTGCTTAAATCTACTCTAAAATACGATTTTATCACCTAACAAAATATAAATCAGAAAATATATAATAATAATTAAGGATAAATCAATTGCTGTTGAATTGCAAACGATTACCAGTAATGGATCTTCAATTCTCGTTAAATCGCGCACAATTGCCGAAAAATTGGCATACAAAAGGAATTTAATCACTTTTAGGAAATAAAGAATAAACACTCAATTTCAAATTTTATTAATCAAAGCTAACTTTCGAAATTACAATTAACTTGGGTTTTATAGGACTCCTAATATTTGAAAATCAAGTCAAACACCTCTAAAAATAATCCTGATCTATATAGAAACTTAAATAAACTATAAACCATCACAATATTACCTATATCTACTCTAAAATACGATTTTATCATAACCAAATATAAATCCAAAAATGTATAATAATAATTAAAATTAAAACTAAACAAATCACTTTCTTGATCTTCATTAGTTGGGGAACAATTTCAAATGTTCGACCGACAATGGTTGAACAATTTCACAATGTTCGGTTAGTGTTGTTTGAATAACCTTTGTATGTTCAGTAGTTTTTGGCCGGACAATGTGCATATGTTCAGTCGACAATCACCAAATATTGCATATGTTTAACCACTACCAACTGAACCGTAGTTACGAGTATCTGTTAAAAATGTAAAAAAAACATTGTAAAATTGATTGGGGTGTTCAAAAATACTTATATTTACGCCTATCTCAAGTGTTCATTCATTTATGCTTGATCTTTCAACACAATATAGTTCATTTGAAGAGAATTTTGCAAGAATTTTGTAAACTTGGTAGGAGAGAGAAAGGGGGAGAGGAGGGAGCTTTTTTTTTTTTTTTTTTTTTTTACTGATGATGGAGGTAGGATGAAAGGTAAGAAAGGTAAGTTTGTATGGTTTAAGGGAGGTGAAAATTTAATGGGGGAAGATGAAAATTTAATAGATAGACGGAAAAGAGATTTAATGTTGCAGGTGTATTTAGTAGATAGGTAAATAATGTTGAAGAAAATTCAATTGCGGGTATACAATATTGGGGGTATATCACTGAAGGGTGGTATGGTCATTTCAATTGATGACATTTTTATAAAAATTGCATTTCAGGGTTATTCAATAATTGTGCAGAAATAAATAACAATTCTCATTTCTTTACGAGTAGTGTAGTATTTACAAAGATACACAACTATAATTACCTATAAAAAAGGTAGCAGAAGATAAAAAAAAAGGTATAAGAACATCAACATTACATCTTATTTTTTTAAAATACAATATTTATTTTGAATACTCCTTCTGTCCCATACATAGAATTTTACAAATGAGTTTTGCATGATAATTAAGAAAATATATAAACGGTGTAAGTGTTGTGAGTATAAAAAGTGAGTTAAGAAAGACAAAGTGAGGTAGAAAATAGTAAATTGACTAATGTTGTGAGTATAAAAGTAAATTATAAGAAAAAATGAGTGAAATGAATAATAAAGATTGATGATGCTAAAATCATCAAATCTGCCCAAATCCAAGCGATCGGTTTGCTCCGGCGATTGCTTAGCCTGAAAATAAGACAAAACACGTAAACTAAGCCGGGGCTTCACCGGTGAAGGCCCTCTAGCGTGAGAATAAGTTCACGATTTGTAGTGAGAGAAACTAAATTGACAGAGTTTCAGAATATCAAAAGTAACGTACCAGAATATGAAAATTATGGCTTATATTTATAATGATGGATTGACAGAATCCATGTTGAACTTGGACTGTAAAGAGATAAGGTATAATCCTAAGAGGATTATATCTGTTAGAGAGTCCTTGTTTGATCTGAATTATAGGAGGTGGTTACAATTCTGATAAGATTGTAACTGTTGAATCCTTGTTTGACTAGGATTGTAAGAGCTGCTTGCCGAAAATCCGAGGAGAATAAATTCCTTATCTCGTCATGTGCAGGTAGGCTGAGATGCATGAATTTGTCTCCTCGTCATATGAGGATCCGTCGACCTGAAGATATGCCGAGGTGAATGATTTTGTCTCCTCGTCATATGAAGATATGACGAGATGCAAACATTTCTCTCCTCGACATTCATGACCTCTCGGTCCATGATGAGCCGGGGAAGGGATGAGTAATATGGGAGCCCGTTGACAATGTCAAGGCCGAGGAAGGCACCTCGTCCTCTATGGAGGAGATCTCGGCATACGAGGGAGGTCTCCTCGGCCCTTATAGTTGGGGAATTTATATGTGCTTGCTGGGCCTTGGTAAACGTTGGTCGGCCTCATTGATGCCGAGATGGATGTACGAGAAGCCCATGTCGTAATTTGAGATGAATTATGTTTATGGCCCAATCCACTTGGGTCTGACCCGGACAAGCCCATGTTCGTATCTCGATTTATACTGTTTAGTGGCCCCCGACTTTCTAGCTCGGCTTAGTACGAGGAGAAAGTCATCTCGTCCTCGGCTTATGAGAACACGAACAGGTTGACACGTGTCGTTGTCGCTTCAAATGCGTCGTTCCATTATCCCCCAGCTAATGGTGAAATGATGGGGGCTTCCCACAAAGCTCTGACATGCCTTGGAAACCGGCACACGCATTAAATGTTGGGGGCGCCGAACCCATGGACGCGTTTTGATTTCGAGTTTGACCCGATTTGTTGAGTATAAAAACAAAATCCCCTTTTCAATTTAAACTTTCTTCACCCAGGCATTTTGAGAGCGTAACTTGCAAGATTCAAAGACCCACCATGTTCTTAAGCCCAGAATCTCCTGCGGCACTCGATTTTCCCGGCGTAGTTGATTCAGTTGATCGATTCCGACCAATCTTCAGAAAACAGGTATACATTTCTTCCCTTTTACTGCTTTCCGTATGTAATCTTGCAATTTCTAGGGTTTTGGTAAGATTTTAGATTTCAAAAACCACCATTGTTGAACTGTTTGAAGCTTTTTCCTTGAAATTTTGTGCATTTGATTCTTGAATCTTCTTGTCCCTTCATTCCCCCTTTAGAAATGGCTCATTCTTGGAACCATTCCCCTCGATTCCTTTATGGATACCACAAAGGCAATTTAAGGGTTTACAGAAGAGAAAGAGGACCATGGTTGCTGGTGAACTTGACGGAAATAAGAGAAATGTTGAGGAAGTATGGGTGTACGAGACTGTATATTCAGTACCCTGGCTAGACGAGGATAGATAGGGTTGATTCGTCGTCCCTCAATATTGTGTTGTTCGAAAATAGGGCCGAGATGATTGAGCATATCAACTTGTTCTACCCGTCCTCTGATCACCTAGCTCGTACTCGGTTGAGTGGTAAGGCTCCCTCCTCGGCCTTCTTATAAACGACGAGGAGAGGAACTCCTCTTCCCCTTCTTGGCATAAGCCTTTGGGCGTTTTATAACTGATTCTTGAACCTCGGCTTCTTGCAGATATGACGAGATGAGGAAGTGAAGCCTCCACGTCTACCAACATTGTTGATGCCTTCATCAAAGGAGAGCAAGTAGAGGCCCGAGGTAGAGGTGGACGAGGTAGAGGAGGCCAAGGCCGAGCTAGACCAGTCAAGGCCGGGGATCCCATGCTGGAAGCGTTATATACCAAATATGGAGTAGATAGGAATGAGTATAAGTTAACATATATCGGCAAACCCGCTTTCGATACCGAGGAAGAGAAGCACCAGTTCTATTACAACGACAACCATGTTCACTTCTACTTTAAACAGTTTCAGCAGGGTCTACGCCTCCCCTTGGATCCCTTCATTAACGAGTTCCTCGATGGTATGAAAGCCGTCCCGGCTATGCTAGGAGCCAATGGGACTAGGGTCCTTTTCGGCTTCATTGTCTTGTGCCGTAGCTTAGGTTACGAACCTACCCAAGCGGCTTTCCGTCATTTTTTCACCATCGGTTACATGAAGGGGACTAGGCTTATTGTGATAAGGAGTGACTCTCTGAAACCGAAAATCATCTTACCAATGTCTAGCAAAGTGTCAGGTTGGGATAACCACGTTATTAGAGTAGAGAGTCGGCAAGGCTGGAAGTTTCACTCTCCTGCTGATAAGCCTGCTGTTCCCAGAGAAGTGGTACTAGCCGAGTGGACAAAGGACCCAAGCGTCTCACCGAGTTTGCTAAAGTTGCTCTCCTTGATTGGGCTGCCTTGGAGGCAGATGACCGTTACTATGTCTAGGCTGGACTGATGCCGGGACCGAAGGACGGTATGGTACCTCTCATCCCCGTCAAGAGGGGAAGACAGTTTAATGACTGGAGAACCCATCCTGGTCTCATATTCCACGAGGATTGTGAACGCTGCAAATTGAACTCGAAGGATCAATGTCTTAGGGAAACAGACGTCGTAGGATGTAATTGCTCTTTCTTTGCTGTTGATACTTGTGTCTTAATGCTTATTTTATCCATTTCGTAATGTAACCCCCTCGTCCTTGTATCTGCAGATCTAACCCCAGAGCAGGAAGCCGAGATGGCCTCCATGGAAGATGTCAGTGCCAAGGATCTGATCAAACTGAGAAGACGAATGGCCAAGACCTCAGCTCTTAATGATAGGAAAGAGGAGGACACTCATCGTCAACTCCTCCTGAGCACTAAGGGAGATCAACCCTTACCCATTAAGCCAATAGGGGAGGTTGGTGATGGCGAGGAGGAGGCTTTCGAGAGTCGAGAAAAGACATCAACTGTTAAGGGGCATAGCCCCCATGTTGATGCTGCCAAGCTGGAGACTGACATCCCTTTCGTCGAGGGGACTGGTCTCATCCAACGGTGCTCGGGTCAAAAGAGGTCCCAAAATGTTGCTGCCGAGGATCCCCAAGCCAAACGGGCAACTGTTGAAGCTTCAAATCCTCAAGCTCCTCCAGCCCTCACCGTCCAAACCATCAAAGACTATAACGATGCCGAGGAGCTTGCCCGGCGATTCGTGGCTACAGCTCAGCCCCTGAGGGGCATCCCTTTGCTTTCCAGGGAGGGTGCTCACATGAGGTTAGGCCGAGCTCTTGTTCAGAGGGCATTGGACCAGGAGGCTTTCGAGAAGCTCGTTCAGGATAAGCCGAGCAATGAGAACTTGCTAGGCCGTAAAGGGATGTTGATCTCTGAGGTGAATATCTTGTACTTTTGACCTTGTAACTTTGCACTTGGTATAATTTTTGATGTTGATTTATCTTGCAGCTTGCTACCGTGACGGCCTACGAGAACGTTCTGGCCAAGGTTGCGGATAAGCAGATGTATGAGCTTAAGGCCGCCCAGAAGAAGGGTGAGACTGAGAAGGCTGCATTGGCCGAGCTGTTGAAGGTCTGAGAGACCGAGCTTGAGGAGGCCAAGACTAAGACTAAGGTCGAGGTGAGAAGAGCCGAGGATGCCGGTCTGAAAGCCGAGGAAGCTCTCAGGCTAAAGAGCGCCGAGTTGGCCGAGCTGGAGAAGCTCAAGACCGAGGCCCTAGAGAGAGCCGAGGTGGCTGAGATCAAGTGCAGAGATATGGAAGCCACCATTCCTTCTAAGGAAGAGGAAGTAATTGCTCGGTTCAAGGCTAGCCAGGCCTTTAAGGATGCAGTGAATGATAAGACAGCCACGATGTTCGAGGATGGCTACCTGCATCTACCAGTACAATGAGGAGGCTCGGGCTCTTCACCACCTTGTGCCATTCTCTGAATATAATTTGGGTATTATGGCCAAGGAGGATGCTCGAGCTGGCCGAGAGGCTTGGGTTCCCCCGTCCGTCGATCCTGGCAATCTCCAGGCCTTAGTTGAGATGATTGAGGACGAGGAGATGGAAGCTGAAGCCGAGGTTCGTGCTGCTGAGGATGTACATGGTAGGGAGGCTCAAACCAATGCCCAAATTGAGCACGTCACCCAACAAACCATCGACACTAAGACTGAGGAATTCTTGGAGAAGCCCTTTGAAGACGAGCAAACTTAGGATTAGGATTTTCCTTTTTGCTTTTGTAATAGATTTAGGACTTTTGTAATTCTCCTTGAATATTAATGATGTCCTTCTTGTCCAATTCATGTCGTATTGATATTATGAATTGTTTGAATGCTTGTTTGTGGGCTTTGCACAAGTACAAGTCTTGTTTTGGGAGGGAAGTCGAGGAAGGTTCCTCATTCCTTACCCTTTGTTATAAGATGAGTCATCAGGCCGTGGTGAGGTTCCTTGGTCTTGAGTGTGTACCTCAAGTCATTAGGCCGAGGAGGGCTCCTCGGTCTTGACTGAAGGGGTATTTTCTTCTTTTTCGTCTCCTTATGCCGAGGAAGATGACTCGTGCACAGGTTTTAGACGTGTGATGCCTGTAGTCGTTATGACAAGGTGTTTCCTTGTCTTGACGTAAGGCAAGTCAATAGGCCATGGAGAGGTCCTCGATCTTGACTGTTAGAACCTGTAGTCATTGAGTAGAGGTGGGCCCTCGTCAAGACGTAAGGTGAACCAATAGGCTGAGGAAGGGTCCTCGGTCTTGGCTGTCAGAGCCTGTAGTCATTGAGTCGAGGTGTGACCTCGTCAAGATGTAAGGTGAGCCAGTAGGCCGAGGAAGGGTCCTCGGTCTTGGCTGTTAGAGCATGTTAGTCATTAAGTCGAGGTTGGACCTCGTCAAGACGCAAGGTGAGCTAGTAGGTCGAGGAAGGGTCCTCGGTCTTGGCTGTTAGAGCATGTTAGTCATTGAGTCGAGGTTGGACCTCGTCAAGACGTAGGGCGAGCCAGTAGGCCAAGGAAGGGTCCTCGGTCTTGGCTGTTAGGAATTTTAAATGTTGGTCAAGTAATCATTTTGAATTTGACGTTTTTGTTGGCCGAGGAAAGGGTCCTCGTTGTTCCGTGTGTGTTGAAGAGTCGTAGAAAGGATCCTTGTCTTCCAATGTGTTAGTAGTGGCAGTTGCTTTGCACGTTTGAAGAAGTAAATTTCATAAACTGAATTTGATTACATCGAACTGCAATCCTACCATACTAAAAAGGTAAAATACTAATAGCTGAAAACTAATCTATTGCAAAAAGTAAACTAATATTAATGATAGTACTTTCGAAGGTTGTCGGAATGCCATGGATGCTTGAGCTCTTTCCCCTCCTTAGTCTTCAATCTATAGGTCCCTTCTCGAATGACTTGAGTTATAATATAGGGACCTTCCCAATTTGGGGAGAGCTTGTTTTGTTCTGCCTTTCGACCAGTTGCTTCAATTTTTCTAAGTACCCAATCGCCTACTTGGAATACTCTTCTGATGACCCTCTTGTCATGATACGCCTTGGTCCTTTGCTTGTAGTTTACCATCCTCATCTGTGCAGCTAGTCGTTTCTCCTCTATCAGGTCTAGGTCTAGGAGCCTATTAACCTTGTTGACTTGCTCATCACAATGGGAATTTCTCACAGTAGGGATGACCATCTCAGCTGGTGCCATAGCCTCAGAACCGAAGGTTAGTGCGAATGGGGTTTCCCCGGTTGGCCCTCGGGTGGTTGTGCGAACAACCCATAAGGCTAGGGGAAGTTCGTCCAACCATCTGCCCTCATGTCCTTCAAGGTTCTTAGTCAGGGCTATTAGGACTAACTTGTTAGCAGCCTCCGCTTGTCCGTTGCCTTGAGGTCTACTCACGGATGACTTTGCATGATGAACTCTTACTCTTGCCAACTCTGTTGTAAATGCCGTAGAGAATTGGAGTCCGTGATCAGATACAATTGTGTGAGGGAGCCCAAATCGACACCAGATGTGGTCGTGGACAAAGTTGATTGCATTCTCTTCCGTTATCTTGGTCAATGCTTTCACTTCTATCCACTTGGAAAAGTAATCAACAGCTACTATCACATACTTGCAATTGCCTCGGGCGGGAGGGAAAGATCGATCAAATGGCCATGTAGGTATTACAAGTGTCTGCTCAACTGCCGGTAGTCTAGGAATGTCGGAGAATCTCTATCGCTTATCACATTTCTTAACATAGGCATGCGCGTCCTCCCTCAGGTTTGGCCAATAATAACCTAGCGAGATGATCTTGTCAGCTAAGGTTCTGGCCCCCGGGTGTCCGCCGCAAATGCCTTCATGTACTTCAGCCAAGAGGTTCTCAATTTCCTTGGGTTAGACACACCTCAGCAGGGGCTTAGTGAAAGATCTTCGGTAGAGGACTCCGTTCATCACAACAAACCTTGGTGACCTCTTCTTGATAAGTTTAGCTTGTGCTTCATCTTCTGGGAGTTGGCTCTTCTCGATGTAGTCTATGTAGTCATCGATCCAACATCTCTCCTCTCCATCTAGGAGCATGACTTGTAGTCTTTCATATGCAGGTTCCTCAGCAAAAACTACGTATGGATTGGAGTTAGACTCAGACACATCCATAGTCGCTAGTTTAGATAGAACGTCTGCGATTTGGTTGTCTTCCCTGCCTATCTGCTTGATCTCGAAAAATTCCATCTTCTTCGTCATGTCTAGGACAAGGTCTCTATACTTGGCAAGGGTGGGATTTCGGGTGTTATACTCTCCCTTCACTTGTTTTACAACAAGTTGTGAGTCACAGAATGCCGCCACCTTAGTTGCTCCATAGAAGGAGGCCAACTCAATACCAAATATTAGAGCTTCATATTCAGCTTGGTTGTTGGAGGCAGGGAACTTGAACCGGATGATGTCTTGCATGGTGTATTCTCCTTTCGGACTTGCTAGTACAACTCCAGCTTCGCTTCTCTCCTTTGTAGCCGATACATCTGTGTATAAAACCCAACAGTCGGATGGGAGTTCGATGGGATACTCTTCTTCTTTCGAAGTGTTTTGCTTACGGGAAGTGGGGACGTATTCACCCATGAAGGCAGTCTCAACCATGAAGTCAACCAAGGGCTGTGCCAGGAGGGTCTTCCTTGGTTGGTACGTGATATTAAACTCAGTAAGAGTGATAGACCAATTCAGGAGACGTCCGGAGCCATCCAACTTGTGCAGAATTTTCTTCAATGGTTCATTGGTATACGCGGTGATGGGATGCGCAGAAAAGTAGGCACGTAGTTTTCTTGAGGCAATAACTAGTGCGTACGCTATCTTTTCCACGTTAAAATATCTTCTTTCCACGTCTAACAATGCCTTGGAGACATAGTAGACTGGCTTCTGTGTTCCTTCATCGTTTCGTACAAGGACAGCTGCAACTGCATGATCTGTGGCGGCTAGGAATACATACATCATCTCACCAGTAATCGAACTGCTAAGCAAGGGAGGGAAACCCAAGTACTCCTTCAACCAGAGGAACGCTTCGGAGCATTCGGGAGTCCAGGAAAAGCTCTTGGTACCCTTCAATACCTTGAAGAACGGCAGTGATTTTTCGGCGGATTTGGCGATGAATCTTCCAAGTGCCGCTATTCTTCCATTTAATCTTTGAACCTCCTTGATGTTGGTAGGTTCCTTCATGTCAATTAAGGCCTTGATCTTCTCGGGGTTTGCCTCTATTCCCCTTTGTGATACCATGAAGCCTAAGAATTTTCCAGTTGTCACCCAAAATACACACTTACTTGGATTTAGCTTCATGTTGTTAGCTCGGAGATTATTTATTGTTTCCTCCAAGTCAGGGGTGTGACTGCCCTCCTTGGTCTTTATGACCATATCATCAATATAGGCCTCCATGTTGCGACCTATTTGTGCACCAAATACCTCATTCACCATACGTTGGTACGTGGCACCCGCATATTTAAGCCTAAAGGGCATCATGACATAGCAATAATTTCCCCGGGTGTTTGGAAAGCCATCTTCTTGATGTCCTCTTCCGCCATTTTGATCTGATGATAGCCTGAATAGGCATCTAGGAAACTGAGTGTTTGGTGTCCAGCAATGGAGTCAACCAACTTATCGATTCTGGGGAGAGGATAGCTGTCTTTAGGGCAGGCCTTGTTAAGATCAGTGAAATCTATGCACATTAGCCACTTCCCATTTTGCTTCTTCACCATCACTACGTTGGCCAACCAGACGGGGTACTTTACTTCTCTAATAATTCCGGCGCTAAGTAAATTTTGCACCTCTTCCTTGATAGCTTCCTCCTTGTCCCTTGCAAAATTTCTCCTTGTCTGTGAGATAGTTTTTGCCAATGGATCAACTTCCAAGCGGTGGAGGGCTACTTCTTCATTGATCCCCCTCATGTCCTCGACTCTCCAAGCAAAGATGTCGAGATTGTTTTTCAAGAGGGAGACAATTTCTTCCTTCTCTTCCAGGGATAGCTGGCCCCCGAGTTTAATTTTTTGTTCAGGATAGTCAGGATTGATGACTACCTCTTCTAGTTCATCTACTGGCTCCATTTCAGGACCGTCTTGAAATTCCAGATACTCGATGATGATTTCTCTAATTCTCCTACCCTCATTGTCATTCACGTTGAGGCCTTCTTCTCCATTAGTTCATCAACATCGGGCAGATCGACTATCCTCAAGTCAGGGTTGGCCCCCGAGTTATGGCCGTTGACGAGAACAGGATCTGCCTCGGAGACGGACGGAACTATGCCCTGGTCAGCTGCAATTTCTAGGACCATAGGCTCTTTATCTAGTACCTCACAGATATAGCTCATCCTAGAGCTGGTATGGGTAGTTTTCAAAGACTTAGAGATCTTGATATTATCTTCAGGGGTGTCTATCTCCACGCTTTTAGATTTTTTCCGGCTCTTCACGACATGCTCCAAGAAGTCCTTGGCGGTCGCCCTCACACATCCAATCCCAGCACGAGTAGGAAATTTGACTCGTTGGTGAGGAAGGGAGGCGACCAACCCAAGTTTTGCTTGACTTGGAATGCCCATAATAGCATGATAATCACTTGTGAGATCCATGACTACGAAAGTGACAGTAGCCTTGGATCGGAAGGGATGTTCGCCGACTTCTAGTTTCAGTTCAACAGTTCCCTTGGCACCAACTTTATGATTGGTGAAACCTTCCAGCCTTCCATGATAAGGTTCCAGCATGGTGTCTTTTAAGCCAATCATTTGGAAGGCAGAGTAGTACAAAATATCACGGGAGGTCCCGTGTCAACAAGAAGTCTCTCAGATTCCACATTATCAATCCGACCCTTTATCACCAAGGATTGTTCACGGGCAGCACGACTCTCTGCCAATTCATTGGGAGAAAAACTAATGACCTCTTCCGATTTATGAACCCAAGCAGGAACGTGGTACACTTTGCTTAGTTCGTGGATCTGGTCCCTTAGCTTTCTTGTGGAGACTGTCTCTTCTCGAATCACATGCAGTTTGGCCCTAGGAGGCCTCTATTCCCCGTCCTCGCTCTTGTCGTCATCTTCACTTTCCTCTTCTTTCCGCTTCTTCTTGCCATCTTTTTTCATGACGTAGCGGTCGAGTTTCCCCTCGTCGACCCACCTTTGGATCATGCACTTGAGGGTGATGTACCTTTCAGTGTTGTGACCATGGTCCTTGTGGAAATCACAAAATTTAGAAGTGTCGCGAGGGAACTTTGGTTTGTCGCTCAGCGGACGAGGTGGTGGAAGGTTTACAAGCTGCATGATCTCCGTGATGGGTTTGATAAGAGGGGTAAAAATTTCAGGTTTTTCAGAGGCCCTTGTTCTATTCTTCTCTTTTGACCCATTACCATTCCAATTGCCATTGGAAGCGTGGCGAGTGCCAGCTGCTTCTGGTTCCGTCTTGTGAGATCCCCTTTTCTTGCTCTTATCTTCCGCCATGGCAATGGCATAGGCCACGTTGTATAAGTCCGCCTTGGACTTTGGTTCTCTAGCGGAGAGTTCGTAGATGAGGGGTCCGGATCTCAATCCGGAGTTGAAACAAACAATTACCTCCCTGTCTGTGAGGCTTTCTTCCACTTGTTCTGCCATGGTACGAAATCGGTTATAATAACTGAATGTGGTCTCATTCTTCCCTTGCTCGATATTGGCAAGGTCGGTCAACCTCTTCTTCCTCCTCCCTGCAGTGGCAAAGTGGTCCAAGAACATTCTCCTCATGCCTCTCCAGCTATCGATGCAACCTTTTTTCAACTCACGGAACCAAGTCAGGGCTGTTCCGGAGAAGGTGCTCGCGAAAGCCTTACAGAGCATGTCATCGGCCTTGGTGGGGAGGTTCAAGGTCCGTTCAAAACTTTGCACATGGGCCTTCGCGTCGGTGGTTCCATTGTATTTTTCAAAGTTCGGGACCTGAAAGTAAGGATTAGGTGGTGTATCAGTTATCCCCTGGGAGAACGGACGAGTGGACCAGTCATCGTAGTCTCCATCAACCTTTTTTCCCATCTCGATGTCATCGATCTTTGTTTCAAGAGTTGCCATTGTTTAGCTTCCACTCCCCCTTCAGTGCTAGAGTGAGTACTGCGTTGGGAGCTACGGTGAGACTTATCTCTGGGGTGACCATTCACCCTACTGTGCTCCTTGTCATTTCGACGGTTTTTTCCTCGTCTAGAGGGTGCTTTGTCCTGCCTTGGTTCTGCCTCGTAGCCACCAAGTACCATTCGCGTATGGTTGGGGGTCCTCGGCCTTGCAAACGAACGAGGACGGGGAGAGTCTCGCCGAGGTCTAGGAGAATCTCGCCGAGGTCGAGGAGAGTCAGGACGATGAGGTGCCAGGACGAGACGAGGAGGGGATAAACATTTGGACAGACTAAGCCTCGTTCTTAGGTCTCTCGAGTCGACCTGAAGATATGCCGAGGTGAATGATTTTGTCTCCTCGTCATATGAAGATATGACGAGATGCGAACATTTCTCTCCTCGTCATTTATGACCTCTCGGTCCATGATGAGCCGGGGAAGGAATGAGTAATATGGGAGCCCGTTGACAATGTCAAGGCCGAGGAAGGCACCTCGTCCTCTATGGAGGAGATCTCGGCATACGAGGGAGGTCTCCTCGGCCCTTATAGTTGGGGCATTTATATGTGCTTGCTGGGCCTTGGTAAACGTTGGTCGGCCTCGTTGATGTCGAGATGGATGTACGAGAAGCCCATGTCGTAATTTGAGATGGATTATGTTTATGACCCAATCCACTTGGGCTTGACTCGGACAAGCCCATATTCGTATCTCGACTTATACTGTTCAAAGATTATTTGAAATTTTTAGAAAAGTGAAATCTTTTATATGAAACCAAAATACCAAAAGTGAAATCTTAAAAGTGACGTAGGGAGTACTCCTTATGTCCCCCCCTCAAATCAGACATTTTATCATTTTCATTCGTCTAATCTCAAATCGTATTCTCAAAATGTTAAAGAATACTCCCTCCGTCCCATAGAACATTGCACCTTTACTATTCAGAACGGAAAATAAGGAATGAATATAAATAATGAAAGAAATAGGTAGTGGGAAGGATTAACAAAAAAGTAATACAGTCAACAAAGCTAAGTGCTTAATTAAAATTTGAAATTACACCCACTTTACACTGATCCCTCCCAAAAAAAAAATCCCTCCAAAAAATTCCCTCCAAATCTCCAATACATAACCTGTACTACTTAGAAATGAAAATTCAAATATTCAAACATTGTTTAAATTAGATACAATCCCTCCTTAATTAGGAGTACTATATAAACACACTGTTATCATTTTTCATTTTGAAATCCCTTCAAAAGTCACTGTTATGAACAAAACCTTCAAAAGCAACTACAGTCAGCAAAACCTTCAAACCTTGTCCAAAAACCTTCAAACCTGGAACAAAAATGGCCACCAACCATTATCAAAACTTGGAGAAGAAATATCAAAACTTGTCATTGGAGAAGAAAAATGAAATGGCACAATACTTACTGCAAAATTGGAGAGAAGGAAAGCTGAAACATGGCACAATGGTAAAGGCTGCATCACGTTTTGGAGTTTGCCGCAAGACCGTCTACAATGTTTGGACTCGAGCCTTGGCGCAACTGAGGGGAGGTAAGCCCATCAACCTGTCCAACAAGAAAGTAGAAGTAGCAAGACCAAAAAGAGTTTTTTTTGATGAAGAAAAAATTAAGGAAACACCATTCAGTCAGAGAAATACACTCAGAAAATTAGGGGCAGCTATTGGGGTAAGCAAGAGCACAGTTGGGAGATGGAAGCATGCGGGTGTGATCAGATCGCATACTAATGCCATTAAGCCTG
The DNA here is from genome assembly GCA_022495995.1 of Adenophora triphylla var. japonica. NCBI lineage: Eukaryota > Viridiplantae > Streptophyta > Magnoliopsida > Asterales > Campanulaceae > Adenophora > Adenophora triphylla. The sequence goes on along the minus strand of JAFEMH010006752.1, from coordinate 25,348 downwards.
CTCTATCAACTGAAAACATCTTAGCTAGACTGAAATACAGTCTTGATGCCTTAGAGTTTGATGCTTCAGTTGGGAAACCAAAGTTCAAATGCATGAAACAGGTAATACATGCTGATGAGAAATGGTTTAATATGACAAAATGCAGCCAAAGGTATTACATTTTACCAGGAGAAGAAGAGCCATACAGAGCATGCCAAAGTAAAAAATTTATTACAAAAGTCATGTTCTTTTGTGCTGTAAGTAGGCCACAATATGAAGAAAATAGTGAGTTGATATTTGATGGCAAAATAGGCATGTGGCCTTTCACAAAAACAGAGGCAGCAAGAAGAAATAGCAGGAACAGACCAGCAGGAACAATGGTGACAAAACCCTTGGAGTCTATCAACAAAGAAGTCACGAAGAACATGTTAATTCAACAAGTAAGAAACAATGTTTTTGTTCCCAGCAGGAACAATGTTTCCAGCTTAAACAATGGCTTTTCTTAATTCTTCTTTTTTATGATTTCAGGTTATACCTGCTATAAAAGCTAAGTGGCCAGCCAATGCAAGCAAAGAAATTATCATTCAATGGGATAATGCACCACCACATATCAAAAATGATGATCCGGACTTAAGAGAAGCAAAGAAGTTCAAATGGGTTTAATATACAACTCCATTTCCAACCTGCCAACTCTCCAGATACAAACGTCAATGATCTCGGGTGGTTCCGTTCATTAGATGCAGCCAAAGAAGAACTTCAATCAACAAATGTTGATGAGTTGGTAAAAACAGTTCTTAACTCTTATGAAAAGTTAAGCCACCGAACTCTAAACAAGCTTTTCATTTCATTACAAAAATGTTTGATTTCCATTATGAAAATGAAAGGTCACAACAACTACCCACTGGGTCATCTTGGGAAGGATCGTTTAGAAAGCCTTGGATTACTCCCAACAGATCTAACAGTAGAGCCAAGTGTGGTAAAAGAATGCATTAGGTATCTTCAAGAAGGTGGTCTCGGATATGAGTATGAAGGCATGATGATAGAGATGGAACAACATCAACTCAACTGTTGAAGTTACAGTCAGCAAAGGGAGATTCAAGTACACTTTTGGTTTTTTGGAAATGGTACTCTTAGAGTTGATCCATGCCAACTTTTGGTGTTTTTTGCTATTGTACTCTCAACTTTATTCATCATTGAGTACTAAAATGCAAAGTTTTTGTGAAAGAAGTTGTACACTCATGTTATGTTCATCACTGTGTACATTTAAATGCTGAAAATGTTTTTGCTTATGAAGTTGTACACTCAGTTATTGTTCATCATTGTGTACACTTGTTATTTCTCAGATTTTACTATCATCATAGAAATAATGTTTCCTTTATGTAACCAGTAATGACCAAAATTAATGATTCACTGTTCTTATCAGTTGACCCACAAAAACCAGCCAAAATATAGAACCAACATCAACCATTTTCAGCATTTTGAACAATCAAAAAAACTTTTTTTCTCATCAAAACTACACCACAGAGCATCCATAGAGATGGAAAATCAACACAAGTATTTCCTTGTGAAGTTGTACACTCAGTTTATGTTCATCATTGTGTACACTTTATTTCTCAGATTTTAATATCATCATCGAAATAAAGTTTCCATTATGTAACCAGTAATGACCAAATCAGCCAAAAAATAGAGACAAAATCAACCATTTTAAGCATTTTGAACAATAAAAAAACCATTCTTTCTCATCAAAAGCACACCACAGAGCATCCGAAATCATGGAAAATCAACACAAGTATTTCATCATTTCACAAAGTATTTCAACTCCCAACTATGTACTCTAACAAAATTACAGATCCAAGGAGAAGAAAAGGGGGAAGAAATCATAACCTGATCTTTTGGCTCTTCAAGTTCGTCCAGGAATTTCGCTTTGGACACCAATAGCAAAACTCTACCATGAATTGTTTGTGCCCAAAAGCTTTGGTAATGGGGTCAGCCTGAGTTTCTGAGCCAAGTAAGGCACACATGTTTTGAATGGCTTCGGTGTCGGAGTAAAATGGAACGCCTTGCAATCAACCACAGATTCGCCCAAAGGACACCGGTGAGACAACTCTTTCATGAAGCTTTTGTGTCGTTCAGCTCTCAAATCCGATGATTTGGGGCACTCATCGACCTCGGATGAACAAGCCACGCTCAAATCATTCTCTGAAAAGAGGGTTTCATCCACCACCGTACTATCTACACAACTAAATTGCGTATCTGTTACATCGTAATAACCATCGGAACTAGGGAGTCTCCGTGAGGCGAATCAACGCGGCCATGAAATCATTTGATTCCGACATCAGATCTAGAAACCCTAAATCGAAATAGCCATTGAAGTGTTTGAATCGACAAGAGCTAAGAGATTGTGAGGATTTGTTGGTAGAATAAGAAGAATGGCCAGAGAGAGATTTCGACGGAGATGGAACGACGGCGATTAAAATCGCCACAAACCCTAGTTCTTCGTAAGAACAGAGAGAGAGAGAGAGAGAGAGAGAGAGAGTTTGATAATGTGGTTGGGGTTGGAAGGGCAAATGAGTGGTGGGTGTATTAACACACTGATGTTTTCTTCAATTCATTTAATTGAAGTGGGTAGTTATTGTTTAATTATGTGTGTTAATTAGGTGAGTTAAATGTTGGTAATTAAATTAGTGAGGTAAAATGTGGGGTCCACTTCAATATAATAATAATAAAAGATGTCCAAAAATAGAAAGTGGGACTTTGAAGAGGGACGCCCAAAATAGCAAAAGGGGTAATGTTCTATGGGACGGAGGGAGTATTTATTATTATTTTCACTCATTCTCTCTCTTACTTTACTTTTATACTCAAAACACCAATTAATTTACTATTATTCTTACTCATTCTCTTTTTTACTTTACTTTTATACTCAAAACACCAATTAATTTACTATTTTTCTCACTCAATTTATTTCCTATTTTATTTTTTATACTCATAACACCTATTTCCTAATTTATTTATTCTTAATCACTATGTCAAAAAAGTTGTTCTAATTTAAAGTGGGACGAAAGAAAGTATAATTTTTTAATGGGTCTAAATATTAATAATAAGAGTAAAATATTTGAATCAAAATTGTATGACTGATCAAAGAGTCAAATATGTGTGTATGTCAAATATTAATAATAAGAGTCAAATATGTGTATGTATAATGTACGGTACGTGTGTATAAATGAGCAAGAGGAATAGTAAAAGTACCCCTTATTTTAAATAAAAAATTTAACACAAAAATGCATTCTCATTTTTTGAGCTCAAGACCTTTCATAGTCTAAAATATATTCCCTGCGTTTCAATAAAAAGATTATCAAATGTTAATGCGCAAAAAGTAAAAAAATAAAATAAATGTTGTTAGTAATAAAAGTTAAATAGTTAAGAGTGAGTGGGGTAGAAGAAAGTATATCGTATTTTGATCAAATTGTTTGTCACAACAATTAATAATTGTTGTTTATGAGTAAAAAACTATTTATATTACTCTTTTGTCTTTATATTGAAAATTGTTACTAAATATTTTACTATGAGAAATAATGTAGATGAAAGAGACAATTAATAAAAATATACTCCCTTCGTCCCAACATAAGCTTCCCACTTTTGAAGATGCACACAAATTAAAAAAATGAGTGGGAAGAAAAAATGTTGTGAGTGTAATTTGAAAATAGGAAAGAGAATGAGTGGAGGAAATAATAAATTTGAAAAGTATTGTGAGTGTAATAGTGAATTAGGAGAGAGAATGAGCGAAAGAAATAGTAAAGATTCTTTGCCAAAAAAAAAAAGTGAAAGCTTTTAACGGAATATCCAAAATGACAAAATGGGAAGCTTTTACTGAGACAGAGGGAGTATTTGTTTATTAAACTGCGGTAATAATCAATCTCTTAAAATATGAGTATGAAAAATGTTAAAACGACACTTATTTTAGATTAGAGGGAGTAACCAATTTCTTACACTACTTAAGCCAACATTTTATACATAATTTTTTGCATAATTGTGCCTTGTTAATATTAAACCAGAAAAAAAATTATAACTATTTTTATGGGAATAATGAAATATTTATAAATTAATTAACATACTCCCTCCGTCACGGAGAAATGTGCAAAAGTTTGGATGGCACGAGAATTAAGGTAAGGTGATGTGTGTTGTGAGTGTAGATGGTTGGATAGGAGAGAGAAAGTAGAGTAAATGGGTAATGATTGTGAGTAGAGACAAATGGATCACATTCTCATTTTGAGAAAGTACAAATTATTGTGAAACGTTCAAAAAATATCTTTTTGCAGATTATCGTGAAAAGGATGGAATACTTGGGATAACTATCCATTATCATGATAATTATCACAATTTATTGAAAATAAAGTACTCCATTTTGTCCAAAATGATGTTTTTATTTTTGTATTATCAATTTGAATAATTTTAAGTTAATTAAATTATTTTCATTGAAATTTATAAATTTATCATCCATAGTATTTTTAAATTTATATCAGTAATAATAATTTTTAAATTTATTAAAATAGTTAAATATATTTAAAATACTATTATTCAACATTCATTTAAATTGAAAACTTAAGAAAAAATGGAATATACTGTTGATTGTTGACATCCGCAAGTTTGCTTTCTGTTTAGTGGGGTCCACGGTCGACCAATCATGCTTGGGGAATCTTTTTTCCACTAATAAAAGACGTCACTTTTTGTCGTCCAACCTTCGGCTCCAAGTAACGTGTTAATTTAACATTTGCGCTAACCATAAATCATCCTTTTACTATTTGTCCAATAGGCAATAGCTCAATTGGTTGGTCCTTGAACTTTATCTCATTATTTCAACCGGTTACCTTTGGTTTTGTAAAAAGAGAAGAAAATAATAATAAAAAAAATTTAATCTCGTCGTTTGGTGCCCAAGAATGGACTCTCATGAATTAGGATAAACCATTATTACTCTTTTACGAGGTTCTAAAAAGTGTTAGGCGAATGTTAGGCGGCGGAGTCGGACTTAGCGTCTAGACGGGGACTAGTCGGGATCTAGGCGGGACTTAGAACTAGGCGTTGGAGATGGGTCTAGCGCCTAGACGGAGCCTAGGCGTCCTTAGACGAAATCTTTTAGAACACTGCTCTTTTGACTGACGAAATTTTGAATTATCAACTTTTAACGAGTTTCAATTTTAACAATTTATATTTTCTCCCCCCTATTTGAAAAGGACAAAATGGATACTAAACATAAATTAAGTAGAGTGTATAGGAAAATAATTTTAGCCTCTGTTTGTTTGGGGGAAAATATTTTTCGAAAAATATTTTTCCCATTTTTCAGTATTTGTTTAGCACCGAAAAATAGGAAAAATATTTTTTGGAAAATATTTACCTCACTTTTCTAAGTAAATTGATTTATGAATTTTTCCTAAGTAAAACATTTTTCGAAAAATGATAACACCCTCTAGTACACACACACCCCCACGTTACCCACCCCACATCAACCACTCCTACCCCTACCCCATCACCACCCCCACCCACCCCCCACCCAGTCGAGTAAAAAAAATAGTTTGTAGTTAAATTCAAAAAAAAAAAAAAAAGTTGACCCGACGGGGGAGGGGGTAGGGTGGGGTGGTCGTGGTGAGCGGATCGGGGAGTAGTTGTTAAAAATAAATTAATTTTCTTTTACTCGATGGGGGGAGGGTTGGGTGGGTGGGGGGTTGGCTGGTAGGGGGTGGAGAGTGGATTGGGGGAGGAGTTATTAAAAATAAATTTAAAATGATTAATTTTTTTTTGACTCGACGGGGGGGTGGGGTGGACTGATAGGGAGTGGTGAGTGGATTGGAGGTGGTTAGTGGATTGGGGGTAGGGGTGGGGGGGGGAGGGGGTGGTAGTGGTGGTGATTGGGGTGGGTAAATTTGTAGTCAACTCAATCGAACATTTTTTGAAAAATATTTTCTTTATCAAACAGTCAAAAACATGTTTATCTTTTTTTTCGAAAAATATTTTCATTTTTCGAAAAATATTTTGTCGGAAATCATTTTCCGGAAAATGTTTTACGCTAAACAAACGAAGCCTTAATGAGTATGAAAGTGTGGTAGGAGATAAAATATGGGATATGTAATAATAAGTTGATAGTTATTGTAAATATAACAAGTGAATTTCATTTATAAAAAAATATTAAAAAAATTTCATTTTGAGAGTCTGCCTTTTTAAATGTAACATCCAAAATGAAATTTGTTTCTTTTAGAGTGTAACGAAAGAAATATATATATACTCCCTCCGTCCCATAAAACTTTATTCCTTTACTGTTGAGAACGGAAAATAAGGAATAATGTTATTAAAGTAGGGGTTGTGAGTGGGAGGAGAGAGAATGAGTGGAGAGAATAGTAAATTTGAAAAGTGTTGTGAGTATGACAAGTTGGTCCTATCAGAAGTACCTCAACTGATCACCCCCTTCAAGCACACACTGAAACACCGCAGACTCATCAACGCAGCCTCGACGACCCCCGGCACTCAAAACCCTCTCAAAACCCCCACCAAACCAAGTGGAGGAGCCTTTCGGGATAAAAAGTGGACAAAAGGACCTTTTGGAAATTTTCAGAAATTGGAAAAGCAATAATGGTTCGTACGGACCTCTTTGCTTTAATAATTACCGAATCCTCTTAAAGTCCACAATATTCCCTCAAATCCGGGAAAATGATTACCCTCCTGCAAAGTCAGGGTCCGTACGGACTCCCTCGCATGTCAACTTGGTCCGTACTGACCTTATCGCACAGGAACATCATGATTTCGTAATATTCACCATCATCACAGCATTCCCTCAAATCGAGGAAAACCAAAAGTCTCGGATTACTGTGGAGGTCCGTACGGACCTCTTTGCACCAAATCCGGCACTATAAATGAGGGCTCCCCCTCCTCATTTTCACACACCTCCCACTTCTCTCTCTTCCTCCCTGTGCCTTCTCGCTTCCCTCTAAGTCCTTCCGAGGCACTCCCGCCCTTTCGGATCCTTCCGAGGCCTTCCGAGCCCCCTCGCGGTGCTCCGGCCTCCCCGAGCGCTCCCGCGACGCTCCCGCGCCGTCCCCGAGGCACTCTCGAGGTACTCGAGGCCCCTCGTGGTACTCCGAGGCCTCGCTCGGTCTTTCCACGGTGTCCCGCTCTTTCCGAGTCAAACCGGCGATCCCAAACCACGCCGAAACTCGCCCGAGTGACTCCCGCCACCCCAACGCACGCCGAACCTCTCGCCCGAGTGATCCCAACGATCCCCACGCACGCCGAACCTCTCGCCCGAACGCAGCCTCGCAACATCAACTCACGCCGAAACTCCGTCCGCGTACAACCGGCCCCTCCCGAAGCAATCCCGATCCGTACCGAACGCTACTCCGACCTCAAACACTATTCCTCGCCGAAGACATACACGAACCAACATTGGTAAGGCTTCCTTCCATTACTATTTCAATACATTTCAATACATAGTGTACAATGTAGACATCCGACACAAAGATGCATTTTTAAAAGCACACACACACACACACAACATTTAAAGGATATTAGGGGTATCCGAAAGACTCGTTTACGAGGCGACTCGGTGAGCTCTAATATTCTAATATTCTCTTCCCGATGAGTCATCTCGACCTCCGAACTCAAAATCTCATCACACAAAAACAGCTTTAAAATTATCTTTAAACCGATGCCCTTTTTCAATGTTTTCGGGCTTAATAAAACGGCGTGGCGACTCTACAAATGCGAAAACAAAACGGCGAGACACCGCTCCAACGCGAAAGATGCCAGATGTCGGGGCGCGATCGCGCTGCCTCTCGGATCCGGGTAATTTCAGTTGGCGACTTTGCTGGGGAAGACTTTGTTTTAAAAAAACTTTTAAACAAAACAAAAGATTTTTAAAACGATGATGAGGGTCAAACTTTCATTTTACCCCTTGCTTTAACTGTGGTGTGTGTGGGCACGTGCTTTACTTTTTATTTTTACAAAAAAATACAAAAAAAATGCATCAATATACATCTCGTGCATACATTTAAAATTCTTCAAAAGCTTCGTTTTACTCGTAAAAAATTTTAGAGACCGCACACTACGCGCACCGCCGCTCTGCTACACCGCACACTACTCACATCACGCCTTGCTACACCGCACACTACTTCACACTGCCGCTCGTTACACCGCACGCTACGCGCATCGCCGCTCGGTTACACCGCACGCTACGCGCACCGTCGCCGGATACACCGCACACTACAACCCTCAACCCGGAGTGGTCTCGCTTGCAGGCCCGTTGTCTTCCTAGTTTCGACGCGCACGGATCATTCCAAACATCCCATCCTAGCCAAGCGTCAACCCCGCACGTTTGAGTCTTGAGTCACACTCGTCCGTACTCGGCTGGTTTTTGCCCACCCGTGTCATACACTGGATACATATACCATGCCGGCCATTTTTCTCGGGAAGTCAAGGCTCTAACTCAAGATCCTCGCGCAAGCAAAGCGATGAGAGGTCATGCTAAAATCTTGACTCGATCTTGATTTAAGCTACACCTGCACGATGTTCCGTCCCGATATACATCCATGCTCACACGACACCATGTCATCACGCCTTGATATGTCGCCCATGACAATATGACCCAGCCTAACGCCCAACGTCACGCATCCCTTGCGCAAGCAAGGTAAAGAGAGGTCATGCCGAACTCTCGACTCCGATCTTGACTCAGCCGGCTCGCTCACTATTCACATGGCTAATGCATCAAAACGAACATGACAAAGTTTGGTCCTTAGGTTCGATTTTTCTTTAGGCCGGTGAAAACCGCTTGCACTATAGACCTCGCCCGGGCCGTCCACCCTAGGATGTCGAAATACAGTGAAAAACGAGGGGCTTATAGCCGCACGTATGGTCTCCACCGACCCAGGATCTAGCATAGTTGCAAAAAAAGAAGAGCAATCTTTTCCAACCGACCTAGGACTCGAGAAAACATGTTTTAAGTAAATTAAAACAACAAAAAAATCATAAAAATAAAAGAAACGGAAACCGCATGCCACGCGAGCTTTCCCCTTTTATCCCAAGTGAGGCCATTCCCGTGTCTAAACCTTGCCCGTCACCCTCCAAATAACCGAGAGTGGTTGAGAATACCCGGGAGCCGCCTTTTCGCATCGAGGTCACAAGGTCCGATAGCCCTTCCAGCTTCAACAGCCCGCACCGTCCGCTACTCTCCCATGACGGGATCACCGTATAATGCTGAGGGAAACGGAACCCCGCCACTAAGGAACCTCCGCATAATGGAGGAGGTGCCGCGAGCCTTCAAAACCATCAAGAAGCGCCAAGAAGAACAAAGAAGCTCCGGATCGTAGACACTCTTGCGTCTTCGAGGAACAAGTAGCCCCCAACCCGATGGAACCTTTGTTCTCATAGAGGACGAAGACATACCGCTCCCGATTTCTCAAAGCTATCAAGCAAGTTCCGCCTCCGCCAAGCTACGAGATCCCAAAGAACGCAGCAGCCTCTCGCTCAAAGCTCCTCAGCGCTGGGCCAAGCAGCTCCGACATGCCCGCCTCAAGACAAGCTCGCTTCCCGCTCGCACATCAAGCTTCGCACCAACATCACACATACGTGCTCGCTCCGTCGATCCCAATGCATCTCTTGCAGATCCCCTGTGATTCAATCCTTTGCCTCTATACGAGCCTCGTAACCACAATCAAAAGTCCCCATTCTTACTGTGGACAGCATCCCGAGCGGATATCCCGACATCTCAAGCTTGCCACCCGCTAGTCCGCCAACTGGGGCTAACGAATCATTTCCCCAGCTTCCCAAACACAACCCTTAGCGGACTCGGCAATCACGCCCTCAACTTCAACACCCTATGGTATGGGTTGGTATACACTCAACTACCTCCCCAAGACTCCCGAATGGCGATCCCATCGCCCAATCCACCCCCATCTTCGGCTTCCGTCCCCGAAAACGGTAACCCACCTCGCATACCGATCCTCACATGGCTTGGTCGATCGAACAAATGAAAGACATGCAAGGCAAGCTAGCTAGTTCTCGGAAGGACTCCCTCCCGCCTACCGATCCGAACAAAGTAGTCCCTCTCCCTCCGAAGTTCAGGATGCCTAAATGGAAAAGTTTGACGGGACGTAATGCCCAAAACCCACATCGACACCTACGTCCCGGGTATGAGAGCCAAAGGGGCAACCCTCAACAGATGGCGATCACTTTCAAAGCATTCCCTCAAATCCACAAAGACTAAGGTGGTTTCTCAATGTGAAGGCGTAAAACCGCTCCACGTGGGACCAAATCAAGAAATCTTCCCGGAGAAGTATCGCGCCAACCTTGAATGGGAGACAAACCGTCATGACCTCGCAAGCCACCGAACAAAAGAATGACGAACCAGGGCGAGTTCTACAAAAGATGGAACTGGAAGCTAAGCGAGATAATGGATCCACTTTCCAAAGAAGAGCAGATGGACATCTTCCATTCCCGCCTCAAGCCATCTTTGAGGACCTTGATCACCCACCATTTCTATCCGGATCTCCGTGCCACGGTCAACGCCGGACAAAGTTTGAAAAGACTCGAGTCTTCAAAAGGCAACAAAGAACCCCCGCCTCATCTTACCGCTATCGAACAAACCCGGCAACTTCAACTCCCGCCCCAACCAAAGGAAAAGAAGCAAATGAACAAGACACTACATTCGTAACTGAGCTCAAGTAAACCGCGATCAAGTGCCCCCAAAGAATAACAATCCCCTCGCTTCCCACAGCTTCCAAAGATTTAGACAACCTTGAAATGCCCTGGGTAAAGTATTTGAAGCTTTGGTGAAACGAAATCTTCTCAAGCCGCTCGAGAATTTCCAACCAAAGACTCCCAAACCCAACACGGATATGAGCAAGCACCGCGCCTTCCACAACTACCCCGGCCACACCACCGACAATTGCTTCGTGCTCAAGCTGTGTGGTCCAGGGCTCATTGAGGAGGGAAAATTGGAACGCCCTCGTGGTCCCAATACCATCGGAAATCCATTCCCCCGAATGACAGTGGTAAACTCAATAGCCTTCGACGAAACTCCAAACGAGAGCGCACCCCCGCAATTTCCGAAACCGTCAACATGCCGTCCCGCTATGACTCGGGAGCGTGAAACCAGAGTCAAAAGGTCTCGTGACCGGGAATTCGTACAAGAACGCCCAAGGGCAACCGTCTCCCTACGATCTTTGCCCCAACCAAGGCATACAATTGGATGGATCGAACGTTCCCGTAAGAGACCGAGTCAAACGGTAGCACGGGAAGCGGTTTAGCCTTCACAGACGATGACTTGCCAATATGTGAGAATCGGCACAACGAAGCCCTCCTCATCCTCATAAAAATAGAGATGTTATTCCTCCCGAACGTCTTGATTGATAACGGCTCCGCAGCCAACATCATTGCTTTGAGCACACCGAAACGACTCCGCATCGACCGCTCCCCGATAAGGCCTTCACCGGTAATCCGAGCCTACGATTCCACCGCACGACCAATCGTTGGAGTCATCAATTTGAGGATCCAATTCGACGTACAACCGGAGCTCGGTAGAGTTCCAAGTCGTGGAAATCAAACCAACCTTCTCTCGCTTTGTTGGGACGACCTTGGATACATCGATGAAAGCAAGATCATCTACTCTTCACCAATGCGTGAAATTCATCAATGCCAATGGAGCGATCGAAGTGATCCGCGGAAGCAGTAATGGCAAGTGCTTGGCCAGCAAGCTATGACCCGTAAGAAGGTCCCAACATGACCGAATACTCTTCCCTGCATAATTCTCCTACCCCGTCCCGCTACGAAGTGGATCCTTACATCCACGCTCTAAGCCACGACGAGCCGGAAATCAAAGAACTCATGGGTCGATGACGACTCGATATATGCGATCGTGAAGAATGCTTAAGAGAGGAGCAAGAGACGGATGCCCTAATGGAGATTGATTGAGGAGTAGACCCTTACTTCGCCAAAAACCCTCTTGCAACCGGCTCATCACCGATCCCCTACAAGACAACCCTCTAGCCGACACTCTCGGATCTTACTGGGACAAGAATCACAACTTAGTCCAATTCAACATTCCTGTCCGACCCGGATGAACAAAGGGCGCAACCTCCTCCAAGGCTTAATCGTGGAAGGAGATATAGCATGCCCTCGAATCGACATTGTAAATGTCGTCCAAGCAAAGATCCCGTATAAAGAGGCAGATTCTATGAAAGTGATCAACATCAAGCAAGAATCAACTCCGACCGCCGAATGCTTCGCCCTCCTAGAAGTAGCCCTCGCCGACTTCTATCATCAAAAACCCCCAAGGACCGGTGGCAACACTAATGGAGGGACATCATCGTGGGAGCAGCCAAAACCTCCGCGATCCGGTTTGAAATCGAACCGCATGCAAGCTACTTTCCGGACTCATGCCAAGGGAAGATTGGCCACCCGAACCAAAGACCACTCCCTCTAGAGCTACGCCGTCCGAAAGTAATGAAGCTCGGTCCAATCCCTCGTCGCCTATAGTCTAGCTTCGAGTTTTGTTGTCTCGTGTATTCACATCTTTTGAGTCCGTTGACGGCTTTACGCCCAACGATTGTGAGTCTTTGATCAACAATGCATGCCTTCACGCTTTCAATAAAAGGTCCGACCTTCCTAAAAATCATTTCATTGCAAATAATGATGTTAACTAATCAAAACAAGCTTAATAACAATTCATCTATACAAAAGGCAAACACATTAATTAAATAAATGCATCAAGCAAACATTTAAGCATGTTGCCAAACGAGAGAAAACCGGGCCCAAGCCGCCGAGGAGGTTTTAATCACAACGATTTGCAAAGATTGCCGAAGAGCCAAAGAGACGCAAGTCCGACGCCATTTCCAAAGACATACCGATCTTCCAATACCTCAAGAACAGGGGAAACCACCTTCATGAACAAGGAAGACCCACACACGTAAGGGGTCAAAACCAAGAGCATCATGGCCCTAAAACGCCTCGCCTCTCACTACGTCATCCTCGGGGACATGCTATACAAGAAACGCTACTACGGGCCACTCCTACGCCGCATCGCCCAAGAAGAAACAAACAAGTTCATGAACGAATTCCACAATGGGGCTTGCGGTCCCCACATGAACGCCTGAGCCCCGATGCAAACCATTCTCGTGGATGGGCTACTACCGGATCTCCATGGAGTGCAGATTGCATCCACTTTGTCCGAAGCCGCGACAAGTGCCAACGGTTCTCCAACCTCAATTATCTACCTCCCCACGATCTCTACCGCATGACTACACCCCGGCCATTTGCCACTGGGGAATTGACGTCATCGGGAAAATCGCTCCGCCAGCAAAAGAACGGCCACGAGTTCATCTTAGTAGCCATCGACTACTTCACCAAATGGGTCGAAGCCAAGTCCTACAAGGTACTCACCTCCAAGAAGGTCGCGCATTTCCTCAAGGAAAACATCATCTCGCCGATACGGCATCCCAAATGAGGTCATATCGTACAATGGTTCACACTTCAAGGGGGAATTCGATGCATCGCCGGGCCGAATTCAAAATCACACGCCACAAATCTTCTCCCTACCGGCCACAAACAAACGGCGCCGTGGAAGCAAAGAAACAAAACCCTCGAACGGATCATCTGAAAAATGACCACCCGAGGACGAGATTGGCCCGAGAAGCTGCACCTTGCACTTTGGGGCTTCCGCACATCAGTCAGAACAGCCACGGGAGAAACCCCATTCGCCCTGACATACGGGATGGAAGCAGTCCTTCCCATTAAATTGGAAATTCCCTCACTCCGAGTGCTGCTGGAAAATGACATCAACGAAGTCGAATGGCTCCGAAGCCGACACGACGAATTGGCTCTGCTAGACGAGCGACGACTAAAGGCCATGGAACACGTCCGAGCCTATCAAAGCAGGATGGCTAGAGCTTTCGACAAGAAAGTCAAATCCCGAGACATCAGGGAAGGCGACCTTGTGTGATGAATGTGTGTCCGAAAATTTTTCCATTTTTGTTTGAAAAAATCAACGAAACGGAGTCGCCACGCCATTTTAATTTTGAGGGCCAAAACTTTGAAAAAAGCCCGAGATCAGAGATTTAGGTTCGGAGGTCATGTTACACGCCGGGAAGGACGTTAGTGTGCACCCTAATGCCTCGTAGAAACGAGTCTTCCAAGCTGAAAATCATTTGTGTGTGTGTGTGTGTGTGTGTTTTGGCCAAAATACTTTGAAACTCAGAAAAGTAAAAATTGGGATATCTTTTTAAGACTTTAAACTGATCCCATGATTTTTTGGATGATTTTTGGATTGAGATTTGGTACTCAAAAGACCTTTTGAAGTTGAGAGCCATTTCTGCCAGAATGAAAAAGGCAGTGGACCTTTGATTTTGAAATGGATTCAAGGGTCTTAAAACTTTATAATCTGGATGAACTCAGAGAATAAAAGTTGTTCTAGACACCTTAAATAAGACTTATACGAAGGAATTTTCCATTTTGGAGAAGATTTGAGGGGTCAAAACCTTCTGGAAACCTCAGATATGAGATCTGGATTCACAGAAGTTGATGAACTAGCCTCTGAAAGAAAATTTGAAAAGAGGAGTTTTACTCACCCAAAAAAATAAAGTAAAAATATGTATGGAAAGATCTGGATGTTGGCTACAAAAAGTGTTTTGTAGTCAACACCAAATTCCACATTTATCTGTGTCCAAAAAGTTAGACCATGGACTGAGGTCTGAGAAAATTGCTACTGGACAGCAACTTCTCAAGAAGGAGAATATGATTTTAAAGGGGGTTTTGCATCCATGCTTGTCCCCATTTCCCTAGGTTTTGGTTAGTGATCACTTGACATTTTAGTGGTGAATCAACTATACCAAACCATCCTTGGGGTACATTAGGACTAAGCATTTCATTTGCTTGGGAAGGGGATTTTTATCCTTTGAAAATGAGATTTTATGCTTGAAAATGGTTTTTAGGGTTTTGAAAATGAGTTTTCTTTGCAAGAAAGTAAGAGAACTTGAAAATAATTTTGATCTTTGTAGAAGATCATCCATGGAGATGGTCTTCCATGGTGATCTTCTTAGATCTAGAGCAAGAAAATGAAAGAACTACATTTTGTAGTTTGCAAATGCATGCATGGTTGAGATTTAGGGTTAGGAGGAGGAGGGTTTACCAATCTTCCTTGTGTTCTTGAGTGTTTGGCTTGTATGTATGAGTGTTTAGGGCTTTAATATGAGAGTGAGTGGATGAGTATAAATTGGGAAAGATTGAGAGAAAATGGTGACAATTCAAGTGAATTCTCACCGTTTTCTCTATATTTCGCCAGAGGTTCGGTGCAAAATGTGTTGTGGCTCTTTATTTTCGTGACTCGGAGGGCTCAATTTATAGCCCTCTGGAAATTGCAATCCCATCCGCGCGGACAGAACCCTCGCCGTGCAATCGTTCATTAAATGCAGCCCAACTTTGGACAAGAGGAAATATTTCTTTTTGAAATTCAAATTAATGTACTAGCTTTTGTTGTTCCCAGCCATTTCTATTTGTGGTTTTATTCCTTTGTTTTTCTTTTTGAGATTCTTTTTTAAGGTTTAACCTTAAATAACAATGCCCATTTTACCCTTACTTTGTTAGAAAAGTTAGGATTGTTAGGAATTGTTAGAAATGTTATAACTTTCGTTAATTTTCTAACGAAAATTCTAACAAGCTCAAATTGGAGCACTTACAAGAGCCCTCGGCGACGGCGCTCGAAGGAAGCGGGGTCGTCGATAAGAGTAAGGCTCCATATTTGGCGTGATGATCGAGTGATCGGGTGGCCGAACCTAGCGATAGGCTACCTACGTATCCCGAGCGGGAATCAAGCCCGTAGTTCGGCCTTCGACCCTCGGAGATGATGGCGCTTTAGGTGCCTCGAACCCGATGAGCGAGTTCTATGCTTGCCGGAAAGAAACTCTCTGGGATAAGAGATGACCATCTTCTGCCTCGATGGTTATCCGCTCTGGGATAGGAATGACCATTTTCGGTCTCTGATGGGGATGTTTGCGATTTATCGCTTTCCTAGTGATAGCGTCTTAGGTGCCTCAAACCTTGGAGATGGCGTTTTAGGTGCCTCGAACCTTGGAGATGGCGTTTTAGGTGCCTCGAACCTTGAAGATGGCGTTTTAGGTGCCTCGAACCTTGAAGATGGCGTTTTAGGTGCCTCGAACCTTAATTTGAAATGGCCTTTCGGTGGACTTTGTCTGCTGCCGAAGGAGAGGGTGACCGTTTTGGTCGAGGGGCTGGACCTAATGATAGGCTACCTACGTATCCCTAGTGGAAATCAAGCCCTTTCGTAGTTCGAGTTTTCCTCGAAATTTCGTTGGCTTTTGGGATTCCGTTAACTTTGCTGGGGATTTCGTTAGCCTTTGCTGGGGAAAATCAGACGTATTCGTCTGGGAAATCGGTCTTACGTTTGACTGCCGTTGGATGATTTTGATGAAAGATACGGGATCTCGTTATCTTTCTCAGGGAGATCGGTCTTACGTTTTACTGCCGGGGAAGATTTTGATGAAAGATACGGGATCCGTTATCTTTCTCGGGGCACTCGGTCTTACGTTTGACTGCCGGGGATGATTTTGATGAAAGATACGGGATCCGTTATCTTTCTCGGGGCACTCGGTCTTACGTTTTACTGCCGGGGGTGATTTTGATGAAAGATACGTTCTCGGGGCACTCGGTCTTACGTTTTACTGCCGGGGGAGATTTTGATGAAAGATACGGGATCCGTTATCTTTCTCGGGGCACTCGGTCTTACGTTTTACTGCCGGGGATGATTTTGATGAAAGATACGGGATCCGTTATCTTTCTCGGGGCACTCGGTCTTACGTTTTACTGCACGGATGATTTTGATGAAAGATACGGATCCGTTATCTTTCTCGGGGCACTCGGTCTTACGTTTGACTGCCGGGGATGATTTTGATGAAAGATACGGGATCCGTTATCTTTCTCGGGGCACTCGGTCTTACGTTTGACTGCCGGAGGATTTTGATGAAAGATCCGTTATCTTTCTCGGGGCACTCGGTCTTACGTTTGATCGCCGGGATGATTTTGATGAAAGATACGGGATCCTTTATCTTTCTCGGGCACTCGGTCTTACGTTTTTACGCTCGGCCGGATGATTTTGATGAAAGATACGGGATCCATTATCTTTCTCGGGCACTCGGCCTTACGTTTGATCGCCGGGAAGATTTTGATGAAAGATACGGGATCTCGTTATCTTTCTCGGGCACTCGGTCTTACGTTTGACTCGCCGGAAGATTTTGATGAAAGATACGGATCTCGTTATCTTTCTCGGGCACTCGGTCTTACGCTTTGACCGCCGGGATGATTTTGATGAAAGATACGGATCCGTTATCTTTCTCGGCACTCGGCCTTACTTTTACCGCCGGATGATTTTGATGAAAGATACGGATCCGTTATCTTTCTCGGGCACTCGGTCTTACGTTTTACCGCCGGAAGGATTTTGATGACAAGGGGCCGACTTTGGTTAACTTTGTTAACTCGTCAAGTCGGGACCGAATTGCAGTCCCGAAATTTTAAGGGGCAAAAGGGTCATTTTGACCTTGCAATCCTATCCGCGCGGATAGGAGCCGAAAGTCGTGGGTATTAATTAGGCCAACGCCCTTTTCTTCTTCCCCTTTCGCTTTTTGAAACAGACGAGAGTGAGAGAGAGAAAAACCGAGGAGAAGCCATTTGTTGCCAAGAAAAGCTTCAAAATCTTCCGATTTCTTCGATTTTTTGAGCAATGGAACACGGGGAAGGCGCTTTTCAAGGCCAAGGACGTGGCCCGGTGGCGAGAGACGATTGGAGCTCGTCCGGATGAGGAGGCATTACAATCTTTCGCAATCGATTATGAGGAGCCCTACCCCGATGCTTGGCAACATCGGGCTTCTGATTCGAATCCTCCGAACGGTATACTTTGAAACCCTTTGATCCCTTTGTTGATTTCCTTTGTTTGAAATTTGAATTTTAGGTGATTTTTGAAATTTTTTTTTTGAAATTGAATATTGATGTTCATTGTCTTTGAATCTTGATGATTATGTGAGTAACCCAAAAGGTGCATTTTGCTTGGGAAAAAGAATTTGGCATTTTCGCCATTTTTTTTTTTTTTTTTTTAATTCGAAAATTGCATGTGAAAATTCGAAATTTGTGATTTTTTTTTTTGAAATTGAATATTGCATGTTGATGATGATGATTTTTTTTGAAATTGAATATTGATATTGATGAATGATGCATGCATTTTGTTTGGAAAGAATGGGCATTTTGCCAATATGTGATGTATGTATGTTTAGGATATATTTTTTTTTGAAAAGTGGGATGGATTTTTCCTCCCGTTGTATGTAAGATGGATGATATGCATGTATGCATTTTTATGCATGGGACGTTTTTTTTGTTTTTTTTTTTTTTTTTTTTTGATGAATGCATTGGGATTTGTCGAAAACCTGTTTTCTTTTATGCGAGAAAAATGGGGCTATGCTCATTGTATGCTGTTATGCTGTCGATTTTTTTTTTTTTTTTAATACATGTGTATGCTTTCTTTTTTTTTTTTTGTGCAAATGCCAATGCAATTTTTTTTTGACATTTTCTCTTTTTTTTTTTGCAGGGCGGAAACCGTTTTGTGACGGAGCAAATGAACAAAATGAAGACTCGAGGATCGGTGGAGTCCGTGGTTGACTTGTGGGATCGGCTTCCGGATGCGGGCCGAGGAGCTTTGCCGAGTCCGAGACAGATTGTTGTTGAGACGGGGCTCGGGAGTTCGTTGAGTGCTTGAGGGGGCCGGTCAAGTTCCCCTAAGAGCAAGGGCTTCGATGTTTGCTCAAGCGCAAAGATTGGTGGGACGCGACCCACACCTTTCACTTCTTCCGGGGCGAGGCTACGGTTACGCCCTCCGATTACGCCGCGATTACGGGCTGTCTCTTTAATGGACGCAAAGCATTGAGTGGCGGGATGGCTACGCGATGCCGATCCGTGCTCTTCTCGGGATTTTTCCCTATTCCCAAAAAGGGATGGGGATGGAGTATGCCGTGGTCTACGGTAAGATCGTGGAGACCATAGCGAGCTACGAGGCCGGGAGGAGAGGATAGGCGCCGATCGATTGCTGTGGCCTTCTTGTGGTTTGCCTTTTCGAGCACCCTCTTGGGCATGCCGAGGGGACGGCAGCTTTGCCTTGCTGAGGTCCTTGGAGGACATGGAGACGGCCGGAGATGTCTCGTGGGAGAGGCCGGGCCGGCGCAGAGCTTTACTTTGTTTCCGATAGGTAGGCAAATGGATGGAAGGCCGTGAGCTCTTTGTACCGCTTTGAGTTTGCCCCTGGAGGTATAAGCTCTCTTTTTGCTTTCCCTCTTTTTTTTTGAGCACGCACTTTTCTTTTGCACCGGATTGATTGGATTTTTACCTTTCGCAGTGTATGGGCGTTGGAGTTTTTCCACGTCACGATGTGGGCGACACTGCTGGAGTACGCCGGGCGTATCCGGCCATGCGCTTGGGTCCAAGCATGCCCGGAGAAGATAAGCTCCAGGGGGCGTACGACCCTCGTGTACGCGGATTGCCTTTCTTTGACGGGAGGCCGAGATGCATGAGGGGATGATATTCTTCCCCGGGATCGCTTTGAGGTGGCGCACTCGAAGGGCGCCGAGATCTCGGACTGTGGCAATGGGAGGATTTTGAGAGGTCCGACTCGCGATGCATATTATCTCGGGAGAGAGGGTGACGCGCCAAAGATGGCGTGAACTCGCCGAGGACACCGGTGGAGCCTCCCGCCGATATGATGCACCCGAGCGATCGGTCCGTGACTGGGATGATTACCGAGCCGCCAAGACTTCTCGGATTTCGTGGCGATTGAGCCATATGCGACATTCGTCTCGAGGAGGCCGAGGATGCCTCAGTTCGGATAGGGAGGGGCTTGGGATCCCGCGGTACCCTGGACGGATTTTTCCTATATCCAGGATGGGGTCCGATTGAGGGTGCAGATCCTCACTCGAGCGACTTCCACGAGCTTTCCGGCCTCGTCCGGTATGAAGGTATGGCTTTTTACGCTTCTTTCTTTTGTTTCATCATCTTTAGCATCACTTCTTTTTTGACGCTTTTGCTTTTTGTGCGCTGAGGCGGTCGTCGAGAAGCCGACGAAGCAAGTGATCGGGGCCAAGAGATTCATCAGGAGGATGGTCGCTTGCGGGGCTCCTCGTGCTAGAGCGAGGCGACCACGGCCGGCGCCCGTCGACGGAGGCTTCCCTATTCGCTCGTAGACTTTTTCAGAGACTCCTTTGCCTCCTCTCCGATCCCCGCGCGGTGCCGCCTTCGGATCACGTCATTCTCGGGGATCCACACGGGCAGGGACACGTATGGCAAAGATGGCGGGTCGTCTTCGTACGTGCAGTGAGTCCGACGCCTTCACCTTCGGATACGATTTTTTCGCAGATCTCGGCTTGCCCTATCGTAGCGTGCCGGCTTGGTCCCGATGAGCCTCTTTCTCGGAGACGAGGACGATTCTCGAGCCCGAGATTTTCAGGCTCCCGAGGAGGCGGGCCCGAGTCGCAAGAGGGGCCGGGGCGTACATCGGCGCCGGAGGCTCCGATTGATTTTTTTTTGAGATCTGAGATTGAGATTTAGATTTGTACAGCTTATGCACATTTTTTTTTGGATGTAATAATTTAGGATTTTATTTATGTTTGTTTGTTTGTTTTTTTTTTTTATGCACACTCTTTTTTTTTTTGGAATGTAATAATTTAGGATTTTGTTTTATGAATGCAATGCAGTATGAATGCAGTGTTGCATGAGCCTTGGTTTTTTTTTTGCAAGGGTGTTTGGTATATGGACTCGGTTTGGGGAGGTTTTTTTTTTTGCACTGTGTTTCGAGCAACCGGACGGAATATTCCTCTTTTGATGTAGCCTTGACCGTTGCAGAATTTTTCTGGTCATGACAATCATGTCCGCGCGGATAGGGGCAAATTTTCCGACATTGTCCTTTAATTTTGGTTCAGACTGGTCTTGCTTTATTTCAAATTCAAATATCCTCTTCAACCTCCACCCAAACACCATTTTCGGGAGAAAGAGAGAAAAACCATGGAAAACTTTAGAAAAGCTCCATCAAAATTGTCCCAAGAATCCCAAATGTCATTCTTCAACAAGTTCAAGGATTGGTCCCGGAGATTATGCATGAGAGGAGGTCCTTCTTTGAAGAAAGGTATAAGGTGAAGTGCTTATGGTCTCTCAAGGAATTGATTCCGGATTATGAGCTTTTGAGGGCTTTTTCCTCATTTTGGGACACTAGAAGGCATGTCTTTTGCCTTTCCTTCAACGAGATTGTTCCGACCGTGGAAGAATTTCGGGCTTTGCTTGGAGGTCCTGGAGGTGGAAGAGATAGCGGTTCCTTTGCCCTGAGGGGCTTCTTTGTCGACAGATTGTGCGTCCTCCTTCATCTTTCCCTGGAGGAAGCGCAAGGTATGATCCGTGGTCCTGATCATTTCGATATTTCCGGTCTTCCCGACAGTTTTAGGGGCCTAGGCTTGGTGGATGATGCCTATTGGGATGCCTTTGCACTTTGTATGTTTGGCACCGTTCATGGTCTATTCCTTCGGGATCTCGCCATCGGTCTTTGCTGGATGTTGTCGTTCACCGTCGCCCGGGCGCAGATGTCGTTCCTTTGATTCCTGGGGAGACTTTTCATGCTCTCGATGCATTAGCTACCGGAAGGCGGTATATGCACGGGGCAGCCCGTTCCTCTTGACCCCGTGGGCCGATGGAGCGTTTGGGGGTTCTTCGGGAAACTCCCGATATGATCAAGCCTCGACATTTGCCAGAGGGGGCTTGTGGATTTCGATGATCGTGGCTCATGGGAGCGTTGGATGGCGGGTCTCCCGCACGAGGATATCGATGGTCGGTGCCTTGTCATGGCGGGTGGAGACTCGCAGAGTGCTTCAGACGGGTCTCATGTGGTCATGCTTCCGGGGCTTTCTCACCCAGCTTCTATATTCCGGCTTTAGTTCTCGAGACGCTTTGGCCCGGAGCAGTTCCTTTGGGGACTTTGATGATATAGCCACCGTGGTGGTGGCTCCCGCTTCTATGGATGATCCCTCGTTGTTTCCATTTCTTTCCCGAGCATGGAGGTATGATACCTTTCCTCCTGTTATCCTCAAAGCGCCCGAGACCGGTGTTCCCGACCACTTGGTACTGGATTGGTATGAGAGGCATCCGGGAGAGACTCAGTGGCTATTTTGAGACGGCGTGAGGCCATTGTGGGTGCGGAGGACCCGGGATCGCTTCGAGAGGAGGAGGGCCGAGGCGAGGGCCAACCCTCATGACAGAGCGGAGACGCCGCGACCGACATGAGGCTTACGTCAAGAGACAGGAGAGGAGGGCTCCTATGCTACCGCCTAGGTTACAGGAGATGAGGGATGACGCTAGGGCTACTAAGGCCCCCGACAGAGGCCGGTTTGATAGATCCCGCTCCTATACCAGCAGCTTGGTAGGAGGAGTACCGACATTTTTCCGGTTCAAGAAAAAGACTCGAAGGGGGAAGAAGAGGGGAGAGGCCAAGACGAGTGGCTTGGAGTGACTCCGAGGTTTCCGAGCATCCCTTTCTTGTCATGGCGTACACATTAGTTTGATTATGTATCTTAGTTTTCTTTTAGCGGTTGCCGCTTGTAGGAATGAATCGGGCTTAGACTCATCAAAGAGCTTTTAACTTGTAATGAATATTTGAATTGCTTTAGAGTTTTTCGAGACGCTTTCATGGTCTCGATCAATTGTATTGATGCCAAAGTATGGCTTTTATTTGTGCTTTAGACCGAACCGTTTCCGCCGCTCTACGTTCCCCTCATTTTGAGGAGCTCAGTCTTCGTAGTTCAACCCGGTGAACTCTTTTTTGTTTGTTTTTTGTTTTTTTTTTTTTTTTTTTTTTTTAGTGCAACCCCCGTTTTTTACCTAGGCCGCCCTTTTCGGGTTTCTAACCTAGTTGGGTATTACTCTTTTAGCACTCTTTTTTTTTTTTGTTTTTTTGTTTTTGTTTTTTTTTGTTTGGTGCAACCCCGTTTTTTACCTAGGCCGCCCTTTTCGGGTTTCTAACCTAGTTGGGTATTACTCTTTAGCACTCCTTTTTTTTTTTTTTTTTTACGCGTAGTATCTCGCGCAGCTTGTCACCATTCACCGGGTGTACAAAGGGATTCCCGTCGAGGTCTCGCAAGTTACATGGCTCCTCCGGAGAAGATCTTCCGGACGACATATGGCCCGACCTGCATGTGCTCCCATTTTCCGAGGGGGTTGATACGGATCGGGGCTTTTCTTTTAAAACGAGATCCCCTTCTCGGATTTCCCGATGCTTTACTTTCTTGTCGAAGGCTCGCCATTCTTCCCCGGTAGGCTCGGATGTGTTCCATGGCCTTCGCCGGCTGCTCATCTAGTAGGGCCAATTCGT
The DNA here is from genome assembly GCA_022495995.1 of Adenophora triphylla var. japonica. NCBI lineage: Eukaryota > Viridiplantae > Streptophyta > Magnoliopsida > Asterales > Campanulaceae > Adenophora > Adenophora triphylla. Next base: position 1,938 of record JAFEMH010006752.1, on the reverse strand, counting down.
CATGGCGACTCGGGAGCCATTCGACCTCGTTGATCCGGCTTTCCAGCCAAAGATACCTGAGCGAGGATCTCTAGCTCGATCGGGAGTACGGCTTCCATCTCCGTATGTGAGGGCAAACGGTGTTTCCCGCTTGCCGTTCTAATCGATGTTCTCAGAGCCCCAGAGTGCCAGTGTAACTTCTGGCCAATCTCTCGCCTGGGATGCCTATTTTCCTGGATGATATTTTCCAGTAGTCTTGTTTGCCGCTCGACGACTCCGCTGCCTGGGGCCCGTAGGAGAGATGACTTGTGACGGGTTATTCGGAATTCCGCCAAAGCCAGCTTTTTGCATTCCCCTTCGAAGTGGGATCCATTATCTCGAGATGATTTCTGGGCGGCAACCCGTATCCGCACATGATGTTTTCTTTGATGAAGAGGGCTACTTTCCTTGAGTTGAGGATTTCAGGACTCGGCTTCAAACCACTGGGTGAAATAATCCACGGCTACCAGGACGAACTCGTGGGTCAAGTATCGCTCGATGGTGTGATTTTGCCTTCATGACATCAATTCCCAAGTGACGAAAGGCCAAGGGGTTGTCATGCAAGATAACTCGTGGAGGAGGCAAGTGATTAAGATTTGAGTATCGCCGACATTTGTCGCAGCCTTTTGACGAACCGGGATGCGCTCTGCTTCCACGGAGATCCAAAAGTACCCCATTCTCGCATGATTTGCATCGAGCTCGAGCATTCATGTGAGGGCCGCAGTACCACTCATGTATTTCTTTCATGAGTTCGGTAGCCTCGTTTGCCGATACATCGGCAGAGGGGGCCTTGATAACGCTTCTTGTATAGCATATTTCCCAAAAGAACATAATGGGAGGCGAGCCGCTCTGTGGCCGAGAGACTTTTCTGCTTTGATTCCTTCTTTATATTCCCCTCTTCATTTTTGAAAGAGGCCTCGCCATCCTTCGTGTATTGGTAACTGAGCGTACTGTGTGGATCATTGATCGCTCGCTTCCGCTTCACCTTCAAGCAATAGGCGGGGTTTTCTTCTCCCGACTCGAATGGTTTAATAGACTTTCCTTCGTATTTCGACAAGAGAGGCTAGTGTAGCAGAGCATCTCGCGAACCTCGTTTCGGTCTCTTGGTAGGTAATGAAAGCCGATTTCTTTGAATTGAGCCACTAGTTCTTCCATGTAAGCATGATACTTCGCAAACCCGGATCCACGGCCTTCCATTTGTTAGAGACCCGATTGACGATGAGGGCGTAGTCACCATACACCTCCAATTCCTTGATATTTCTTTCAAGGGCTGCCTAACCCGGCTATGCAAGCTTCATATTCAAAGCAAAGATTGCTGTGACTTCGAAGTTCACTTTACCGCTATGGGGCGTGTTCGTCGCAGGATCGACTGTAAGCATTCCTATCCCGTTCCCCTTTTGTTTGATGCCCCGTCGAAGAAGAGTTGCCGCCGATTTTCTCCTTCTAGAGCGAAGATTCCATCATAGGGAAATTGAGGTTCGTGTCCTCTGACTCATCACTTGGGAAATCGGCCGATGTTCCGCCATTATGCGTCCTTACGGGATTTCCTTGAAACATAAGTGATGTCATATTCGGCCAAAAAGAACGACCATTTTGCCAACCTCACGGAGATGGAAGGCTTGTCGAACGTATATTCGATGGGGTCTATTCTTGAGACAAGATGTATCCGTGAGACCGCATGTAGTGTTTCAACTTTCCCACTACCTGCACCAAACCTCGCGCAAGTCTTCTCGCAAGCAGTAATTGAGTTCGCTTCCTCGGGAGCTTTCGCTACGAAATAGACGGCGTTTTCGACTTTGGAATCTTTCTTCTCTTTGGAGCTAGCATAGCCCCAATTGCCGTATCCGTGATGCTTAGATATAGCAAGAGCGGCTTTTGCCGATGCGGTGGGCAGAGAATCTGGGGATTCACAAGGCATGC